>JAFIRS010002709.1:0-189141 GCA_018342105.1 Gonioctena quinquepunctata
AGCCCGTTCAGTAATCATTTTTTAAATTTGACGAAAAAATTTGGAGAACAAAATTTATTCCCCAAAAGTAGGGTTAAAAAAAATCAGTCAATTACAGTATCTTTTCCATAATTGGGGTTTCCCAATCAGTGTAGTGAACTTCAGAAAACATAAAAACTCAACCAATTCCCCTCAAATTGAAGGGTCTTGGTAAAAAAACAGGGGAAACAGGGATAGTTTTTCCCCAAATTTCCTTTTTTTTGTCAATGCTTGGGAAAAGGGGAAAAACAACGGGGTTCCCAAATTTCCCTAGTTCACGATCTCTCAAAAAAAACCCTAGCCGTATTAAACGATTACCTTTTCGGGGGAATAAAATTAAAAAAAACCGATGGACGCGGGAAGGAAAAAGGGAAAAAAAATTAAAAATCTAATTGCCGTTTTGAAAAATACTCCAGTGAATAAATTTTTAAACAAAAGAGTCTAATGTTTTTTTTTTTTATTTATGTTTTTGGGGAAAACCCCAAATTTTTGAAAATGTATTTGTCTTTAAAATCTCTCCATGTTTTCAAGTTACAAAAATCTCAAAGAGAATTATTTCTAGCCGTTTGGAATTAATTTTAAGATTTTCTTTTTTGTAAAATTATTTTTTTATTTGTAGCCAACTGCAAAATCATCTCCAATAAAACTACACTCTTTTTTCGTTTAGAAAATCAATTTTTCCGTTTATTGCATATCATTCCCTCCACAGAACGATTGAGATAAATTTTCAATTTTATTGAAATTAGACATTCTTTCATTTTATGGAAATGCATTTTTTTGGTTTAAAACATTGTTTTTTTCAATTTTTGGGAAAGGTAGTATTTCCTGAATAAAAAAACCCATTTTTCCTTTTTTTAGAGAAAAGAAAATTTGTTCTGAGCCCCTCCCGAAACCCAAAACGTATCGACCACCTTCAGGCAGTCGATTGCTCTTAAAACTTTTTTCCCCAAACTAACGAATAATGTCTGGTTTAAAAGGTGTGGTTGTTTTTAAAAACCCCAACACCCCTTAATCAAAAACAAAACATAAACTAGATATTTGGGGGGGTTTTTTCATGGGGAAATTTTTCACAAAAGGATGGTGGAGGGTTGGAGCCAAACCCTCCAAAGGGGGGAGTGGGCACGGGGGGGCCCCTCTCTACTTTATCAAGTTTAATTTTCAAATATATTTGGAAAGAAAAAAATGTATATATATATATATATATAATTTTTTTTATATTTTAAAAATATTTATATATATATATATATATATATATATAAAAATATATATATATATATATATATATATATATATATATATATATATATATATATATATATATATATATGGGACCACAATGATATATCCCCTAAATTTAAGATTTTTTTACAATTATTCGTTTTAAAGGGAAAAAAGAAAAATGACGCTTTTTAAAATTTTATACTATACATTTTAACAATCCCCCCAAAATCTTTTATGGAATTTTTTCCCGTCCCAAACGGATTAATATTTTAAAAATTTCCCCGGGTTTTTTTTCTTTTCGGGAAATCATTTTATTCTGCCACATATTGCCAATACATTTTTTTTGGGAAAATTTTTAGGGGTTAAGTCCCAAATTTCCAAAAGGGGGTTACATTTTATTTTTTTTTCCCTCTCCCTTTCCCTTTTTTGCTTCAGGGTGTGGGGTTTACTGGGTTCCCCCAACACAATCAAAAAGAAAAAGGGTTACATTTAAAATTTTATATATATATTTTTATATATATATATATATAAAATTTTTTTTATTATATATATATATATATATATAGTTTGGAAAATTTTTAAAAAGGGTTTTTCACTTCTAAAAAAAAACCCCTTTTAAAATTGGGGATTTCAGTCAACAGGGGGATGGGGAAAAAAAATTTTTTTTAGATTTATTTTTCCCTTTATCAGGGGGAAAAAACAATGGGAAATTTTTGGGAAAATTTTTAATATTTAAAACCAATTAGGCTTTTTTTTCTTACAAAAGGGGAAGGGGTTAAAAAAACCCTTTTTTTTTTGGGGGAAATTATAAAATTTCCATGTCTCAAAGAAACACTCTTGGGAAAAATCATATATAGTTAAGGGTTTATCAAAATTAAATCAAATTACAAACATAAAATGTATAAACATTTTAAAAAATTCCCAAAAAGGGTCTTATGGAGGCATGTTTGGGTTTAAAAGGCAGTGGTGACAAATGGAATTTATTATTGGGAAATAAAAAGAAGTTGACAAATTTTAAAGTTAAAAATAGATCTGACCTGTGTGTGTGTGTGTGTGTGTGTTGTGTGTGTAGTTTTCCACGATCAGTGCCAAACCCTTTGACCAATCAAGCTGAAATTTGGTATGAAGACAGTTCCCGCCCTAAATGTGACCATCAGTTTTTAATTGTCATCTGTCAAACGGAACTGTCACTATAAAGAAATTACAGAAACCATATCGCACAAAACTGAACATACAATATGTTATTTGAGAGCCATTGAAAAAAACTGTATCCAGAACAATCGAAGTTATTTCTCCAACTGACATCTGTCACAAATTGAAAAAAATGGCAAAATTAAAAAGAATTTACATTTAATTATGTGAAATCTATTCGATGTATTGGAACTAAATTCATCAGGGAGAAACACGACAAAAAAATCGAATCAAGTCTGCAGTTGGAGCTTTTCAACGTTTTCCAGTCTGGCGCAACAAATTTCTGGCGTTACCATCCGAGAAGGCCACTCGCCCGGGCTTCGACTAGGACGACCCGCGTTTGGTGCAGGACCGCTCAATAGACTGGGGTCAAATATCTCCCTTGGTCAATTGACTATTGAATTGACCGATCAAATTGACTTCGTTCAGTTCTGAAAATGTATTATTTCAAAATAAACCCATTCTCCCGAGGCCCGTGCCAGTCAAGTACAGCTGATTTTTCCTTTGTGAATTGTATGGAAGCCACAATGCGATTATCACGATCCAAACGTAATTTATTGTCAGCAATAAACAGTAAGGTGTAAGTCTTCAACTTAATACGATTCACCTCGTCATTACATGACTGCACAAAAAGTGATGTGATGTTTTATATCCATTCTCATTATGCTCCATCACGGTCTGCAGGTCACCCTTCTTCAGCACTCGACATAATAATTTTCCGAAGTATCTCCAAGTTAGCATTCCTAATTCTATTTTCACTCAGAGTGAATACATCTCCTCCTCGTCACATTCTCAGAATTTATGGAATTGTATTATTATATGTATATATGAGATTATGTATATGTGGAATTCGCACAGAATACACAATCCAGTAAGAGGTCTGACCACCGATTTGAGCATGTTGGATGGACGTTTGAATCCTGTCTAGTCTGGTTTATTCAATCCGAATACGTGATCGACATACCGAATCATCACAGCAGACATCCCAAGTGCCAATTGAATATGAATTCGCAAATTGTTTCACGAATGAATTACAGCGGGTGCCAGGAACTCCACCTCGATTTTTCTCAATCGTTAAACAATTTCATTTCTTTCCTCAGTGGAAAATGAAATATTGATGAGTGGATTTTTTTCATTGGAAGGAATCGCATCAACCATTTTGGTTTTTAGCAAACATTAATATATACATTCTTACAGTTTGTTTCTAATGTCTATGGTGTTCAGGGAAGTTATAACATTGTGGAGTATACAATTTGGACCTTGTGTTGTTTCCAAAGTTCCCTGTATCTTGTTAGCATTTCTCTGTGAAGTGAAGAGTGGACATTCTACCAGGATATGTTCGATTGATAACTTTCATTGCACGTTCCGCATATGGGTTTATTTCTGTTATTCAGGAGGTGGTCGTGGGTAAGCCGAGTGTGTCCGAGATGTAAACGGGTAAGGAAATACTTGGTCGCTACGATATTTAGGTAGATATTCCCCGGTTTCACTGAGGGTTTTACTTCACGAAGTTTGGAGGTGGATTTTCGCCATCGGCTTTGCAGCGCACTCTGCATGCTATTTTTTATCGTGTAACGGAAGTCGCTTGCCACCATTTGAGTTATAGTTTGTAACACCTTTCTATTTTTGGGCCCCCAAATTTGAAGTATCTGACCCAAATTTAAGAAGGTGAAATAACTTTGCCGATAGGCTGCTCAGATGGATACGGTTAGGCCGTGAGTAAGGTTCAATTAATGACTTTCCCTAGTTTATCAAATTGGACCATTTAAAAATTTTTACATTGATTAACTTGACTAGTTCAAGAGTTGGGCGCCAGGCTTGCTAAAAACGAAAGCAAAGATAAACAAAAATTTACCAAATAAATGTCACCTAGCTTGTATGGGAAGGCAAATAAATATGCAGGAACTTACAAATTTATTCCAGACTGAATCATAACATTGACTGGATAGAAAAATCATGAAAACTTTCAACAATGTTACTTGAAGAGTAGAAAAAGATTTGATGAAAAAATTTAAAAATTACATGTATATGAAAATTTTTTGACTCCAATGAAACTTGAACATTTACAAATAGTCAAGATTCCTCTAGACGTTGGTGATACGGTATAACCTGCGGAGGTCTTCAATGGAGGGAGATGAAGAAGGCTGGTTTATACGAACATGGTCTCAGCGGTACGACGACGAAACTGGTCTCAGCGGTACGACGACGAATCTGGTCGTGGGTGGTTATCTATTGCTTTTTAGACCCCTTTGTTGGCGTGAATTGGTTTGATCTTCACGGACCAGGCTGAATTTGACGTGCTCTATGACCTCCTAGGGTACCAGTCCTTCTGTCTCAATAGGTGGCTTCACTCCGTGGTATATATCATGCGAGGAAAATGATAGGAATCAAAATTTGTACAAAATGGGGGAGAACGAAGGATATCCTTCGAACCTCAAGTTTTTATGATTTAAATTTCAATCTAGAGTCGAAAGATAGATGCGAAGATATCATACAAGAAAAATATGCCTCAGTCCATATATAAGACTGGAAGATAACAGTGAAAGAAAAATTAAGTAGCAATAAAAAATGCTATTCTGGTTTTGAATTTCCAAGTTAATTTTGATCATTTAAAAAAAATCAACAATGAGAAAAATTCAAAACAGAACTGAACAAACCTCACCCAAACGTTATGTTGAAATTCGGTTGAATTTTGAAAAAAGAAGCTTTGATAAGGTGATTAAATGTCCAGAGAGTAAAAAAAATAAATGAGTAAATGTATTCAAAAAGTAATATAAAAACTTCCTTGAGACTTTACCAGGAAAAGAAAAAATATAGTTTATCGAAGCAAAAGTACTCTGAAGTTGCCAGAGGAAAAATATAATATTTTCAAAAAAAAATTCTCTAAAGGTTGCCAGAGAAAAAATATAGTATTTTAAAGCAACATATTTGAATGTTACCAGGAGAATATAGCGTTATGAACCAAAATACTTCAGTGTGTTACAAAAAAATTGTATTCATGAACTAAGATATTAATCAGGCCCTAGAGCAAAAGTATACTATTCAGTTAAGATAAGAAGAAGAGACCACACGTCTTTCAGTGAGCACAACTCTCCCAGATAAAGATAAAGTTGAATAATCCTTTTCATCGAAGAATTTTCAGAGATATTTCGAAATAGGGCGGCAAATTCCCTTTTCAAATGGATAGGCCAGGTAATTCTCAAAAAATTGAATGAATCTCCCTGCTCTTGGCGACAAGGTAGTAACTGGAATGAATTGATTCTACAACGATCAAAAATCAAATGACCCTCACTGTGAGTTGAATGGGGTAAATCGATAAAAGGAACTCATTAAATGTGAATAAAATTTTATGCTTGAGGTATATATTGAATCGAGTGTTCTGAGACAAGTTGAGGAGAGGTACAATCCTCTCCAGAAGCAATTCTTCCTCAACAGGAAACCAAAATGATCTCATAAACGTAGTTGGAATCAAATAAAAATTGCTTACCAGAGAGCTGTCCTATAAGGTACTACAGAACTGTCCCAGAATAGTCGAATACACCCTTTGCAATCGGAATCCTTGGAATAATCCCCTGTAGTGTGAGGTAAGCACTAGTCCACTCGAAATTACCAATTATCTGGTACCAGAAAAAGGGAAAAGCGTATAACTGATTTCCAAAAAAAAATAGTCCCCAATGGTCTGAACGGATACTACGTCAGTCACATAGACATGTGCACTCAATGCTTTCCAAAATGACCGAAATATATATATTTATTATTCCTTCACTTTAACCAAGAACAAATCAACCTTGATAGAAATTAGCCAATATGTAAGATATAAAATAATATGTCGATTATTTCATCGGAAATTTACTGATAATTCCAAAGGTGACGAACATCTAACAGTATAGAATTTATATTTGACTTTCGAAAATTACCATGCAGTTACCATCCAAGAGTTTGAATATTACAAGCATATAAAAAACGGCAAAATAATGTTAGTCAACTACAACATTGATTGCAAAATAAAGAAAATAATTATACTCCACCAATATCAACAGCGATAGCCATTCAATTTGAGAATCGTAACGTACCAGAATCAATTCATTCAGCACACCTGCCTCTGTCGAGGTTCAATCGAAGAAAGAGAACGATCATCCTTTCGGTTCGAGCAAATCACCTCTTCAGCTGTTTTTTCACAAACCATTCTCGGTTTTTTCTCTATTGACAAACACTTATGGAAAAAACAAGCGCTCAACTTGCCATGAGAACAACTGTCATGATACCATCTTCAAAGGTCGATAATAAAGAGCGCATTATTGCAGTTCACGACCTGAGAGTGACTACTGACCCGTACCACCGTAAAGATAACCGGAAAAGTTATTAGAAATTGGTTTTGTATAAGGAAGTAACGAAAAATTCGTTAAAAGTTTCAGAATTAGTATGGGTTATGCTTTTTTTCCGCTTTTTCGTTACCTGATATCCCGATATGTGATGGGATCCAGATGAATTCCATAAGTTTCTCCACCTATTCTGCTGGGTGGAGCTGGTTTTTTGTTTTAACTGCGAAGGAGTAGGAAGGGTAGATTTGTTGCAGAGTCTCCAGTGAACTCAGCGAGTGAACGCACAATGAATTTCATATAGTTTACCGGTAGAAACAGTACTGGATGAAGATACTCTGAATTGAAGACATGTACTGAACCAGTTCCTTCAGATATTTTCTAATATGGCTTCGAGGTTGTTTTTGATAACGGCTGCAATTGTTGAGTGCTTAGGAAGCTTGCTGATGTTTATGAGACATATTGGTTCGGGGGAAGTTTGTGGGGCAAAGCGGGAGAGAAATGTGGGAAGACAAGGTGACATTCAGTTTGCTGGTGGAAATTTTGATCCCCTCGTAAAAAGTTTTCGGGGATCTGGGTTTACTGTCGTTTAAGTTACTGAATACATTACTTAGGGCATTTTCATGGGTGGGATGTTTTGGTTGGGCCTCCAGTTCTGTAGCATACACTTTACTCAGATATGTTCTTCTGCCTTTTAAAGAAGATTCGCTGGCTTCACAGAATACACTTTTTACTGGTGTAGTTCGATATGCTCCAAGTGCTAGGCGTAGAGCTAAAAATGCATCGTTTCAAGTCATTCCAGTAGGAATTACTAGCTGAAGCGTCTGCGGTTGAACCATAGTCCAACTCTGATCGAATAGCGTCCTGTACAACATGAGGTAGTGTTTGGCGATCCGAACCACATTCTTTGTTTGCTTGTGTTCTAAGTAAGTTGAGTCTCTGATAGCATGAGGGTATCAGGTTTTCTAGGTTTTCTATGTATATTCCAGTCTGGTTTCTGGTCCAAAGTCATACCCAAAAACGATATGGATGTCTCAAATTTCAAGTTCTCGTTGTTCAGCTTGAGGGGGGTGTTGTTGATGTTTTCCTCAGAGAATAAGATGCAACGTATCTCAGTGACAGAGAAAATGAAATCGGATTCACGTGACCATTGTTCCAGGTCTAAGAGGGTGCTTTGTGTCATAGCGAACAAGTTGTCTATGTTTTTATTTCTGCAAGTTAAAACTAGATCATCGGCATAGATGCGTCCTTGAGTTTGTCAAATATATCATTGATTGCAATAATGAAGAGGGTAGGACTTTCAACTGAGCCCTATGATATTCCATTCAACGGTCCTCTCGCTGGATAATTTGTTTTGACACCGAAAGTTCTTCAGAAAATTTCTGATTGAAGTTAGGCAGTTCCCTTCGATGTTCCAGGCTTGAAGTTTGTGGATTATGCGATCTCTGGAGGCTATGTCGAATGCTCGTTTCATGTCAAAAAATATGGACGAGCAGTTTTGTTTCAAAGCAAATGCTTCGAGGGTGTCACTTTCCAAGTCTAGGATATTATCTATCATTGATCTATGTTGCTGAATTCCGCTTTGCTCTAGTATGATCAAGTTATGCTGTTCTAAAATTCATAATAATCTCTTGTTGATGATCCTTTTCAGTAACTCGCACATCGCGCAGGTCAGGGTGGTAAGATTCAGAATCCAATTTGGACTTTTAAGGTTTTAGTATTGGTATCATTCTAGATAGTGACCATATTGTTGGGAAATTATGACCTGTCCATATCGCATTGAAGAGTTTGGGAAGATGTTCATGAGCGCTTGGAGGCAGATTCTTCAGGAATATTGCCAGAAAGTTGTCTGGACACGGGCTTGGTCACGGAGAGAAAGCAGTGCTTCTTATTCAGTTTTAGTGAGGGGTGACTTCAGCATGTTTTTCTTCATCGTCGTTTTTTCCACCTTCTGGTGCTCCAATCATCTGGCTAGTGGATAAAGCGTATATGTCATATAAACGGGATCTGTCTCTGTAGGTCCCGGCTAACTCTTCCGCAATTTCAAAATAATCGAAGATCATGTTATCAGGCGTTCGGAGTAGGTTTATTTCACGGCAGGTGTTCATCCCTGAGATTTTTCAAACATTTTTCCAAACTCCAGTCATGGGTGTTGAGCCATTTATTCTTGGACAAATTTTCTCCAAGCTTGACGTTGGAATTTTCACAATAAGTCGGGATTAGCCCTGAGTCCAATGAATTCAGTCGGTTGTCTGGGGTTCGATTCCTCTTGTATTTATTGAGAGCCCTATTACTTGCTTCAATTGAGTGTTCGCACTATTTGTTCCACCATGGTACATACTTGTGCGTTTTCTTGATTGAAAGTTTGGCTGTTTATATGATCACACTCAAGAAATCATCAAAGGATTAATCGATGTTCGTGGTGAATTCACAAAATCTTATTTTTGAGTCTACTATTTGAGAAAATCATCCCAATTTGCAGTTCTTGTATTCCATTTGGAAAATGGGTGTAATATTGGGAGTTGCTTCACTGTTGGTGACTACTGATGCATAGTGATCACTGCTATAAGTATAGTCTAATATGTCCCATGATAATTTCGGTAAAATGATAGGATCACATAAAGTAAGGTCGAGTGGTGTTGATTCTCCGGATTGTATATTGAGTTTTGTAGGCCTGCTGTCATTCAAGAGAGATACATTGAATTGATCTATGATTTTCCCCTTATTCGTCCGCTCAAGTCAATACGAGATGATCTCCATGTGGAGTTGAAAGTATTGGAGTCACCAGCCATACGAGGTTCAGGATGTCCCATGATGATTTCGGTGAAGTGTTAGGATCACATAAAGTGGGGGCGAGTGGTGTTGATTCTCCGGATTGTAAATTGAGTCTTGTAGGTCTGCCGTCATTCAAAAGAGATAAATTGAATCGATCTAAGATTTTTTCGATTATTCGTTCGCTCAAGTCAATACGAGATGATCCCCATAAGAAGTTGGAAGCGGTGAAGTCACCAGCTATCATACGAGGTTCAGGATGTCCCATGATAATTCCGGTAAGTGTTAGGATCACTAAAGTGGGGTTAAAGAGATAAATTGAATTGATCCATGATTTTTCCGTTTATTCGTCCCCTCAAGTCGATACGAGATGATCCCCATGATAAGTTGGAAGGCATTGAAGTCACCAGCTAGCATACGATCAGGATTTTTTTTCTATCACTTCTCCTGATGGTAGGCATATACTGCACTGCAATGATTTCGATATTGCTTTCAATTGGAATGAGGTCTGGTTCCATGGAGTCCTTTACCAGCATTCTCTATGATGGTTCTTCTGGTCTTTAAAGATATTTCGGAAGATTTTCAAGACTGTTTAATTTTCGCGCTTGAAATTTGTTTTTGGAGACATAAAATATTTGTTTTCTGTTCTGATATTAGAATTTGAAGCATTGGAAGGTTGTTATAGTAGCCGTTGATGTTTCACTGCAGTATTGAGGAGTTTCGTGTAATTATATTGTTTACCGACGGCAATATTCTGCTTCGCGATTTTGACATTAACCCACAACTGTTCGAAATCACTATGCAGATTTATTCAATTGAAGAATATACAATTTTCAACGAACATGCACACTCCTCCCTCTTCCCCATGACCATCTTTGCGTAATGAAGTATTACCATATACGAAGTTCATTCTAATATTACGGAATAACCAAGTTTCACTGACAATTTTTTTTTTAAATTAATATAAGCAGATTAACTCTTTGATATTGGTTTTGTGGCATTCCCTTTTTTTTATTTGGGAAAGACATAAAAAGGAGTGGGTGTGAAGTGCCATATGGTGGCGTACGGTTTATTATAGGAAGAAAATGTCTTTACCACAACCAATTTTTCAGTGAACGGTTGGGGAGAAACTTGCCAGCAATTCGTGTAACGCAACAGAGGGATGACTGTAACTAGACGCGGTTCCCGCATAATATACTGCATTTAGAGCGTATACTGCAATATTTCTGAGCAATCAAACGATTTTCGCATATACGGCAGATTGAGAGTCTCTGAATAACTTATTTAGGTTGCAGATACCGCATATCCATCTGTAGAAAGATAGTTCATTCCATCAAAAGTTCAACCGTGCAAAAAAAACGTTTTTCAACACATACTGCTTTTCCTATGGACGGTAGAATGGCCAAGAAGCCTTTTATCCATTCTTCCCATTCAAAGTTACGGAAAACATGAAACATATCGAGATGGGTGCCATTGCGAACCTAGAAGCTTTAAAGTCAGGTCGGTTGAATAGAGGACAGTTGGAATGTTGGTAAGTCGGATAGTACAGTGGATTGAGTACTTTCGTAAATCATACCCACCCTCTCGAAATGGTTGTATAAATTCAGAGAGGAATAATTGGGCATCGCTTATAGCAGAGGCATGCTTATAAATTCATCCATGTGAAAATTTTCTGTGAGATATGCATTGGTTTGGAAGTTTCGCAGAAGTGCTAGGAACAAACCATAGCTCAGTTGTGAGACTGTAGGGTTCCAATACGCAATAGTGCGGTATTAAATGAGTTTATGGATAAAGTTTTCGAATGAACTAATCTCATATGATTGAGGTCCGAGTATTCACGCATAAATTCGCATAACTGTGCGTACAAAGCCAAGGAAGTAGGAGTGCGTGACACCACGTAACGACCAGTATCATTAGGCGTATGGGCTTTCCTGAGAATATCTTCACATTAATTAACTTCCGGAGAAGTAGACTACAGCAATAACACTTTCTCATTCCCAAAATATTCTCGAAATAATTTCTGTGCAAGGAGATTCACTGGAATGGCATGATTGAAAGATACGGGATAATTGGAACGATAACTTATATCCCCCAAAAATACATGGTGAACCAGGGTTGCGTGCAAGCTCCATAAGTTTTTTCTATCCAAGCTATCAAATTGTCTTGTTTTTTCAACTATAGTTCCGAAAATGATGCACATTCTAAAAATATGTCTATTTATTAACAGGTTTTACCAGAATAAGATACACAACTGAGTTCTGTTTTTCTTCGATAGCAACCCCTCATTTTTGTAAAATTTTTGAATTCGTCATTGAATTGTCAATATAACGCACACACAATCGAGTGGGTCGCTGTCGTAGAACTCGACACGTCCGTACAATTTTGAAAAGGGAATGTTCCAACGAAATGAAATTGTAATAGAAACAGAAGTACATCACAACAAACAATTCTAGTAATCTTTACGGAAACAGGAAAGGCTGATTAACATGAAATAATGTAAAACTTTTGAGAAAGGCTACTTAAAAAAGGTCAAATAGGTGTTCCACACAAGTTGCTAGTCTTCTAGCCCGAATTCTAGTAGGCATTGCTCCATCAGTTGCATTGAAGGCTTCCGTGATCCTGTTTTTCATACGATCTTCAGTTGCTAGACGAGCTCCGAAACCCCTTCCCTTCATGTTCTTCCGAAGGAAGATATCAATTGGAGTTATGTCTGGGAATCGCGCGGGTCAAGGAATAGTACCTCCTTTCCCTATCCAATGATTAGGATAGGATTGATCTGAGAATTATCAGACTATCCTATGGTCATGTACTACAGTACCACCGTGTTGCAACCTTCTGTCGTTTTGATTCACTCCTTCTTACGTTCTGGGAAAATGTTCGCGAATAAAATTCAGACTCCTTCCATCATTCAGCACATTGTCGAAAAAGTAGGGTCCAATAATGTGATTTCCGATAATTATTTCCCAAACATTGAGCACCATCGCTTCTGGTGTTCAACAGTTCTCAACCAGTTAGAATTTTGATTGCCTATAATAAATATTATGTCTGTTGACCGACCCGTTGTTCTTGAACATAATTTTGATAAAGTATTATAATCGTTATCAATCATGATATTCATTTGAATACAAAGTGCAACTCTATTTGCAAATCATTACCATACAGTTCTTGATGGAGGTTCAGATGATAAATGTGGAACTCATGTTTCAATAACATTCTGTTCACACTACTTTGTGAAATATCTGTTTTCGCTGCCATCTCTGTTGTCTTAAGTGAGAATTTTCTGTAGCATAAATAAAACTTGAAACTCATTTTCTTCAGTGATCCTACCACCAACAATCTTCTTTTTGATATGAAACACCATACAAATAATAAGAATAAAGTCATTGACGAAAAAATGTTGTTTTATGTTTTCACCAACTTTTCATAATGATATCAAGATAATTGATACCAAGCACCTCATGGTTTCTTACTTAGAAGGAAAGTTTTTGGTCAATGACTTCATTCTTATTATTTTCAGATTTTCAGTCCTTATTGGCATATATGCGTGTTTTCAAATTATAATTTTATTTTGAGAAATGTTTCAATAACATAGTCTGACTTGTGTTTCCATTTTGAACACTTTTTCGATTTTGTTATGTTTTTGGAAATAAAGTTCAATATTTCCTTCAGAAAATCTATGTTTTGTACTTCCTTCTGGAAGCTGGGCTAATTTGATTCCAGATATTATTGAGACTCATTGCCTGAATATGAACTCATCGTGGAAATTTCAGAGCTCTACTCCACTAATTACGTAGATACGGAGGTGTTTCCATGAGAAGTGGAAAATTCGATTTTTCCTTAACTGAAATATTCTTCAGCGGATATGCCTATCAGTTATAAATTTGATGTCCTGTTCACGAATCAGTAAAAATCCCGATTATCCCAACCCCTAATATTATTTTTCGCAAAAATCAACATTTCAGTCGCCCCTGGCGCGCAATACAATATCACCCTGAAAATATTCAGCATCATACCTAATGATCGTGGAAATTTCAGAATTCTTCTCCAATCATTATGGAAGATACGGGGGTGTTTCCATGATAAGTGGGTCAAATTCAGATTTTTGAGAAATGAAAATATGACTTGGCACTGAAGTTGATGTCCTGATCACAAATCCGTAAGAATTTTGAGATGATTTTGCCCCCATATATTATTTTTTGTAAAAATCAATATATCCATATATCCAACGGCCCTGGTCACTCAGATTAACCTCAGAAGAGATTCAAACTTATCCTCGATATATCTGACCATCGTGAAAATTACAATAATAACGAGGCGTTTCCATGAGAAGTGAGACAAAATCGGATTTTTTAGCAAAAATATGGATTGATACTCAAGTTGATGTCCTGATCACGAATCCGTGAGAATTTTGAGCATATCTTGCCCACTAATATTATTTTTTGCAAAAATCGGAATATTCATCGCTCCTGGCGCACAGTGTATGTTACTCAGGTGAACTCCATGAGAGAATTCAGACTGACCTTCAGTATATTCACCGATCATGGAAATTACAGGATTCTACTCCAATAATTACGGAAGATACGGGGGTGTTTCCATGGGAAGTGAGACAAATTAGGATTTTTCAGAACTGAAAATTTTTCAGCGGAAATATGGAATGGCACGAAAATTGATAACCTTATATTATTTCTTGGAAAAATCAATATATCCATCGCCCCCAGCGCGCAGTGTATGTTATTCAGATCAACCCCAGAAGAGATTCAGACTCAGGCTTAGTTTATCTACCTATCGTGGAAATTACAGAATTCTACTCCAATAATCACGGAAGATACGGCAGATTCTCCATGGAAAGTGAGACAATTTCGGATTTTTCAGAACTTAAAATTTTCCAGTGAAAATATGGAATGGTACTGAAATTGATGTCCTGATCACGAATCCGTAAGAGTTTTAGGCATATCTTTCCCCCTAATATTAGTTTTCGCAAAAATTGGTATGTCATCGCTCCTGGCGCGCAGTGTATGTCACTTAGGCCAACCTCATGAGAAACTTCAGACTCACCCCTCAGTATGTCTACCGATCGTGCAAATCACAGAATTCTACTTCAATTATTACTGAAGGTTTATTATAATAAAATAATAATATATATATAATATATACCTTCAAAAATTCACTTATGAAAACACAAAAGACGATCTCACAACAAAACAATTCCAAGACAAATGGTTAGAAAATACAACTATCATCCACATACCTGAGGACATCAACCAAAGAAATCCTAGCACTCAGACAAATTACGCTGTTGAAACAAAAACAGACGAAAATCCCTTACCACCATATCATAGCCACAATAGAGACAAATACCTCCCACCTCCAAGAACAAGGAAAAATTGAACTGAGATCAATATATGCAATAATACCACAAATTTCAAAAAAAAAACAACATACAAACCAAAACACAAAAATTTTCGAAACAAAAAATAAAAAAGACACAAAATTTTATAGAAAACAACAACATTGTTGTTCAAAAACCTGATAAAACAAACAAAAAAATTGGAATAAAATAAAAGAACATACAACTTTACTACTAAATGAATTTCTAATAGCCATTGAATACACTCTAACTCCAAGATATTTTCAGTATAAGGAAAATTTCTACGAAAAAATCGAAGGTTGTGCCATGTGGGCCTCCATATCTAGGGCCATTGCCCAATTAGTCCTTGAAGATCTTGAATCTACAGTCATCCAAAAGCTGAAATTCAACCTTCCCTTATACCGGGTACGTTGACGATTGCTTACTTGTCATCCCAAAAAACCAAGCCAAGTACACCCAGACCATTTTAAATAACTACCATGAAAAACTCAAATTTCCAATTAAAAGAGAACAACACAATAAAATAGAATTCCTAGATCTAACACTAACATAGAACAACAAATAAAATAAGAACAGAATGGAATACAAAAAATACTTGGTCAGGAAGATACCTAAACATTAATTCAACACACCCACTATCCCCAAAATATTCTGTCATAATTGGACTAGTCGGTAAAACTATCAACTTATCAGACCCGGAGCATTGCCCAAATGCCATTAAAAAAGTCAAAACAGCATAATTAAATAATGATTATCCTAAACCCATGATAAATGGTATTTTTCAACAAAGAATAAACCTTTTTTACAATAAAACATCCAAAATGGGAAAAAAACCTAAACATGGGTCACAAAACAAATAAATTTTTTCTAACCTAAAAACAAAAATTCCTAAAGGAAAGAAAACCCATGTTATTTACGAAATTCCATGCATAGACCCAAACTGCAACAGAGTCTATATAAGGCAAACCTCTCAACACTAGAAAATAGAATAAAAGGGCACAAATACACCAAAAATTGTTCAACCGCATTAAATAAACACAAAAAAGAAATAAACCATGGATTCAATTACGATAAAAGTGGAATTTTGGCAACTGAAAACATTACAAAAAAAGAGAATTTTCAGAAATGATCCATATAAAAAAGAACCCAACCTCCCTAAATGATAAAACCGATATAAGACAACTAAGTGAATTACACCACAATATTATATAAAACGTCACCCCTACATTCTAAAAAACAAGAGCATCCCAGCCTTCTCCCTCAATTTAAAACATCTTAAGAAAATAACAGTCTACCAAAACACAACCTCGAACACAAAAGTGTACTACTAAAAGACGAAACGAACAAACCTCGCAGAAATTCGAGAACGAAACAAACAAACTAACCACCGTCCATTTTCCTTAAATCCAAGCGGCGCATGGTCATTTTTGAAAAGTGAATCCAAACCATAATTGAATCCTCATCTACAAACACAAAAATGTGCAAGATGAAAAATCTGAACATTATAGCCTATATGGTCGCATTATTATCTACCTGTTGGAGTCTGTGTTATAAAGGTAACATAACCCCACCATTCATATCTTTTCTAATGTTATTTATACAGTTTAATTATAATATAGACTTGAAAAAGCATGAAGGCATACAGGAGAAACGTCGTCTTACCACATTATAAAAAAACACAGAATCTATACTGGTTTCTGTTTTTATACAGAACCAATCCCCAAGAAACTACCTCCTATTATTTATATATATATATATATATATATATATATATATATATATATATATATAATATATATATATATATATATATATATATATATATATATATATATATATATATATATTGTAATATAATAATAATTGTAAAAACAATAGTTGTTATGATATTAGCTTTTTGTTATGAAATATTGATAGATAATTATTTTCCCCCTGTATAATATATTCTATTTTGATGTAATAATAATTGCTAGCTAACGTCACTGTTCTCTCGTCACGTTGCTGCCAATTGTTATGACTTTTCTTACCACGACTTAACTCAGTTGGTACGCCTCTTGTCTCAGATAGCCGGTTCAGGCAATTGAGCCACTGAGCCACTGCTTGATGTCAAATCTCAATCTATTCAATGTTTATGAATACGATTGCTGATAATTGTGGAAAACAAAACGACAAAGTATCAAAAAGCAATTATTTCCTTTATTCAGGAAAACTTAAATTAACCTGGCCTACGATGGATAACTTATTCTATGGTCATTCTACAAATTTTCATGGACAGTCATGAGAAACGGTCAAGGATAAATATACACAACCTCACTTTTACCTTGAAGGTTGAAAATTTCTTTAATAGTTCAAAATCGAATGAAATAAAGTTCTTCTGATGTGATATGAGTTATTAGTGAGGTTATTCAGTTCGTGATGTGCACTAGGAAAGTTTATACCTGACGCTGGAACTGTCGCTGTTACAATACACACCAAGAATTTGATCCCCCTTCAATCCAATGCTCTCAGGAACTCCAATACCAAAGAACCATAACGAAATCAGCTTTGGAATATTTATATGGAGTACATACAAGGTAATGTTGTTTGCTGCTTATATTTATAAAATTATTGAATTTTTCTTTTCCTCCAAACAAAACGTGGCATTCTTTTTCAAATTATTTTCAATCTCCCTTCTGGCTTTGTTTTCCGTCTCCTGGATACCATCTCTCCTTTTTCCCTATGATTCCAATTTTTGAATTCGCGCACTTTATTGTCACATTTCCACCGTTTGGGGTTATTTGTCAAAACTTATAAATAAAAATATTTTTCTCTTCTTACAGACTATGCACAATATTCAATGATAATCGTCTCTGACACTTTACCGTTCTTATTTTCTCACAATTTCAAATCTTACTGATTGGCTATTGTCATCAAGAAGTTTGTTGTCCTCCCATTGGCTATTTTCAGTTAGATACAATTTCATATACTGTATGTTTCAAGCTTATAATTTTGTTGATCTCATTTTATTCAGGATGATTCTGTAAATCTAGACTTTTTTGTTGTCATTCAAACAATTATGGGTTATAATCATTATGACAGTGTATGAAATTGATTGTATTATGTATTTGGATATTTTTATCTATTAATATTATACAGAGGCCTAATAAAGGAAATATAATTTCAAAATTATGTAAAAACAATACCTCTTGAAATAATAGCTATTTAGTAATTATTCTTTTTGTGGTTTTTTCTATGAAATTGTTGAAATTGTTTCTTTTTCCGTTTAAAATATATAACTGGTTTTTCATAACATAACAACATTCCTAAATGTATATTCAATATTTTTCTACTAGTTAGAAAATTTCGAATATCAATTTCTTCATTTACAGTTATTGAATCCACATTAACTAATACTATTTTTCCAATTTCAGAAAACTACTTTGCTGGATTTCCCATCAGTTCAAGAAAAACAAATTCTACAACGATAACAATTATTTACAACTACTAGTACTACGTTATTTTGTTCCCGAAAAACTTGACTTCAGACTTCCCTACAGATCAAGAGAGAAAACTTTTCAAGATATTATCATATATGACATTTTATATTTTATGATTATTTTTCTACTGATATATAATTTTTTCAATATTCATTTGATTTTACACCTACTGGTACTGCTTTCAATTATGCTGTTTTATTATTTTTCCTATCTCTTTCTTCAGTTTTTCTTTATATTCATATTGAATTGGATATTTTATTAATTTGAATCTCTCATTTCATTAACCTTTATTTTGTGTACTCACTCTTTCGCTTTTTCATTATTCACACATAATCAACTTATTATATTCATTTATAATTCATTAATATACCTTTATTTTAATTATTAATATACCTTCATATTATTTATCAATTTACCTTTATCATAATCATCATCATCATATTTCTTATAATATACTTCTTTAGTATTATTATTATTATCATTTCCACTTTCATTTCTCACATACATTCATTTTATACACACAATATTTTTATCTTCATTTCTTTCCATTTTTCTTCAAAATTCACCTTATTTATTATCCATTTCTATATTTTTCCTTCTTCATAATCTATATTGTTTTATATTTGTGAACATTTTCAATATTGTGTTTCACTTTACTTCATCTAACTAACCTGTACCAATAATTTCATCAACTTTTCTGTTTTTCAGTATTATGATTGTTAATCAATATCTTTCTTTTCTTTCTATACTTTTTATTCAGGCGTTGTTTTGTTTCCTCTAATATTTTCTCTCATTGATGTATTTTTTTCTTTACGTTTGTTTTTCATTTTCTTTTCTATTATTCAAATGTTTCTGGAATCCTAACTATCTATCAAACTATTTCTTTAACTTTTTTTCTGTTTCACTCCCTAACTTGCCTATTAAATTTTTTACCCTATAATTTATTATTACCTAATTTTTCTATTTATTATTTGTCACTCCTTCTATGGAATCTTGCTTGTTTTGTAACTGCAAGCCTATATTTTATTTCACAAATTTTCAATAGAAATTTCATGTTAATTTTTTCAACTATTTTCTTTTTCATAAATCCAAACTTTTTTCGTTTTTGTCATCATATTCTTAACCCTTTTCTATTTTTATATTGGACATTTTACTATACATTATTATTATTATTTCAAACTTTTATTACTTTCTTTTTTAAAAGTTCTATTCACCTGTAGATGTCATTGATTTGCATTACTATTATTCTTTTATTTATGTTTCCTTTTTTCAACTCAAAATTTTTGTTAGCCACGTTCATGTTATTCATTTTTATTACTTTATGATTTTCGTTCCTTTTTTGCAATTCAAAATTCATCTTCGCCATTATGTCATATATTTTCATTATTTTTACTTTATTATTTATTTTATCCTTTTGCAACAAAATTTTTTTATTGTTCACATTTATATTATCTATAAACTCATTATTTTTGTGATCAAGATTCATTTTTGTATTTTGTATTTGTTTATCACATTTTTCTACTAAACTGTTCCTATGATCTGTTTTTTGTATAACTACTCCCTCAATTTTATTTTGTATTACATGACAATTATTGATGATTCTACTCTCTAGATTATTGTCTGTTCTTCTTAATTCTAATAATTTTATCTTTTCTTCTACATTTTTAGTTATTTCACTCTCTACATTTACTATTTTTAAATTAGTATCATTATGTTGTTTCTCTACTTTTTTCTCGAGAGTACTTATTTCATTTTTAGCTCTTTCTTGTTTACTATTCATATCTAATTTCATGTCTTTTATTTTCTCATCCTGCCTTTCTGCATGATTATTTATAGTGGATACTTCTTGTGTTATTGCCACATAAAATTCCTCATTTTGCTGTCCTATTTTTGTTTCTAATTGTTTGTGAGCTTCTAACAATTCCTTTTTACTCTGTTGAGATTCAGTTTGTATTTTGTTTTCTATACTTTCCATATTTTTTTTCATATCCTTTATATTTTCTTTCACATTTCCTCCCAATCTTTCTTTCATACTCGCTGTGTTTTCTTTCTACTCTTTTATTTCATTTGAAAAACTCTCTTTCATTTCATTCTTCATATTTCCCATTTTTTCTTCCATTCTTTTCCTTCTTCTTTATTTTCTTTCCATTCATTCTTTCTATTTGCTCTTTCATTTCATTTTTCATACTTTCCATTTTTTCATTCATTTTTTTTGACTTTTCAATCATTTTCTCTATTTTTTCTTCCATCCTTATTGAATTTTCTTTCATTTCATTTCTCATACTTCCTGAATTTTCTTTCATTTCTTTTATTTCATCTTTTATACTTCCCATATTTTCATTATTCATTCTTTTAATTTTTTTCTTCCAACCTTGCTGAATTTTTTTCTGACTTTTTCATTCATTCTTTCATTTTTTTCATCCATACCTTTCATGTATTCCATCATTTTCTGAAAATGACTCTCTGTCAAATTCATTTGTGTACTCTCACTTTTTATTTCTATCTCTCTCACATTACTACTCTCTCCCTGTTCCTGATCATCCCTCTCTGCACTTTCTTCCAAACCAACTTTCTTACCATCTCTCAAATCCATTTTTCATTCCCCAAAATATTTAGCCTTACATGTTGAAATGCCAATTGCTACTGTTCGCCCTTAATTGCCTTTTTTGCCTTTTCAGCGATATATATTCTGAAATAATATTGTCTTTACTTGCCCTTACGTTGCGATAAATATTGAGAAATAATATATTTCCCTCACTTGCCTTTTCCGCCCCACGTTGGGCGCCATTCGTAATATAATAATAATTGTAAAAACAATAGTTGTTATGATATTAGCTTTTTGTTATGAAATATTGATAAATAATTATTTTCACCCTGTATAATATATTCTATTTTAATGTAATAATAATTGCTAGCTAACGTCACTGTTCTCTCGTCACGTTGCTGCCAATTGTTATGACTTTTCTCACGACGACTTAACTCAGTTGGTACGCCTCTTGTCTCATATAGCCGGTTCAGGCAATTGAGCCCCTGCTTGATGTCAAATCTCAATCTATTCAATGTTTATAAATACGATTGCTGATAATTATGGAAAAAAAAACGACAAAGTATCCAAAAGCAATTATTTCCTTTATTCAGGAAAACTTAAATTAACCTGGCCTACGATGGATAACTTATTCTATGGTCATTCTACAAATTTTCATGGACAGTCATGAGAAACGGTCAAGGATAAATATACACAACCTCACTTTTACCTTGAAGGTTGAAAATTTCTTAACTAGTTCATAATCAAATGAAATAAAGTTCTTCTGATGTGATATGAGTTATTAGTGGGGTTATTCAGTTCGTGATGTGCACTAGGAAAGTTTATACCTGACGCTGGAACTGTCTCTGTTACAATACACACCAAGAATTTGATCCCCCTTCGAACCACTGCT
Source organism: Gonioctena quinquepunctata (assembly GCA_018342105.1). Lineage (NCBI taxonomy): Eukaryota > Metazoa > Arthropoda > Insecta > Coleoptera > Chrysomelidae > Gonioctena > Gonioctena quinquepunctata. Next base: position 21,803 of record JAFIRS010002709.1, read on the forward strand.
CTCAGGAACTCAAACACCAAAAAGAACCATACAAATCCAGAAATCAGCTTCGGAATATTTGTATATGGAGTACATACAAGGTAATGTTGTTTGCTGCTTATATTTATGAAATTATTGAATTTTTCTTTACCTCCAAACAAAACGTGGCATTCTTTTTCAAATTATTTTCAATCTCCCTTCTGGCTTTGTTTTCCGTCTCCTGGATACCATCTCTCCTTTTTCCCTATGATTGGAATTTTTTAATTCGCGCACTTTACTGTCACATTTTCACTATTTGGGGTTATTTCTCAAAACTTATAAATAAAAATATTTTTCTCTTCTTACAGACTATGTACAATATTCAATGATAATTGTCTCTGACACTTTACCGTTCTTATTTTCTCACAATTTCAAATCTTACATCTGACCATACTGTTTCCTGATTGGCTATTGTCATCAAGAAGTTTGTTCTTCTCCCAATTGGCTATTTTAAGTTAGATACAATTTCATATACTGTATGTTTCAAGCTTATAATTTTATTGATCTCATTTTATTCAGGATGATTTTGTAAATCTAGACTTTTTTGTTGTCTTTTAAACAATTATGGGTTATAATCATTATGACAGTGTATGAAATTGATTGTATTGTAGTATTTGGATAGTTTTATCTATTAATATTATACAGAGGCCTAATAAAGGAAATAGAATTTCAAAATTATGTAAAAACAATATCTCTTGAACTAATAGCTATTTAGTAATTATTCTTATTATGTTTTTTTTCATGAAATTGTTTTTTTTTTTCCTTTTAAAATATATAATTGGTTTTTCATAACATAACAATATATATATATATATATATATATATATATATATATATATATAAATATTTATATTTATATATATCTCTATATATATAAAAATACTTGCTGTACTTAGTTTATAACTAATAATAATAATAATAAATCTTTATTTACCAAAAACACTTAAAGTAGGTTTCGTCAAATACAGTTAATTCAAACTGACACGTTCATGTATAAATGAGTATGTTTGCTTTTTCATATAATATTTCATATATACTTGTTAAGATAGAGAGTAGATTAAAGCTATGGATATACACTTGGATCGAATAAGTGGTGTGGAGTATCTTGATTAACTGCCAATCATTTGTTATTTGTTATCTAATCCTAGGTTGGAAATGACAGTACCCTTGGTAGCTAATTTATTGCATGAATTCTGCAAGATTATAAAAACATTTTTCTACTAAGTATTCTTTTAATGCTTTTCTGAATGCTTGATATGATTTTAAACTCTTTATATTTTCCGGGAGTTTATTGAAAACTTCGGGACCTGCATAGTTTGGTGATTTTTTAAATTTACTGAGGTTGCATTTAGTGAGATGTAGCTTTTCAGCATTTCTAGTTTTATAATTATGCACGTTGCTGTTCTTGAGGAAGTTATTTTCATTTGTGTACATATAACATGATATTTTGAATAGGTAGATGCTTGTTAGGGAAAGTATTTTGTTTTTTTTCAGGTCTGTTCTGCATGAATCTCTGTAGCCCATGTTGAAAATTATTCTTATTATTCTTTTTTGCATAGTGAAGACTCTAGAAACATCCGTTGATTGGCCCCAAAAATTTCTTTTTTGTTTCGTTTTCTCTAATACAGGGGTGGTTTAAAAACAACAAAAAATAGGGAAAACCCAAAAGAACACCTGGAAAATGGAAAAACGGACGTATCGTCTAAGTGTCGTGCTATACATTATCGTCTTAGTGACGTGCTATACAATACAACATTTCTTCCGTACGGTTGTAAAATTTATTTCATTTCAAATAGTTTTCAAACGTTGTGGATTTCAAGAAAAGTTTTGGTTGAAGTGAATGTATGTTAAGGGTAGTCCACCCCTTCATTTTTATTTTTCTGTACGAAATTTTTTGTTTTCATTTTTTCATGATACAGCATTCAAAAATATATACAACCCTGAATTTTCACCCTTCTACGATCAACCCGTATTTTTTTGGCAAGATTTTTATTTTTATGTTGTCATGACTAAGAATAAAAAAATTCATATTTCTCCTAATTTCCACCCTTCTACGATCAACCCCTATTTTTTATTTCATTCTTAACAGGAAAACGGAATAACAGGAAAACGGGATAACTGGATAACAGGATTAACGGGATAAGGAAATAACAGGAAAACGGAATAACGGGATGAATAAGAAACAGGATAACAAAAAAATGGGATAACGGAAATAACGGGAGAACGAGAAACCGGGAAAATGGGATAACGGGATGACAGGATAAGGAAATAAGGGAAAAACGGGATAACGGGATGAAGGAAAAATGGGATAACAGGAAAACGGGATAACGCGATGAAGGGATAACGGAATAACGGGATAACGGGAATAACGGGATAACAAAAAAATTCGATAAAAAAAGGATAACGGGGAAGGGAAAGGGGTAAAGACAAAAAGGGGTAACAGGAAAATGGGATAACGGGATAACGGAAAAATTTTCGGGAAAAACATTTTAGGGAACATAGAAATTTGGACAGGACAACGTCTGTCGGGTCCGCTAGTATATATATATAAATATATATATATACTATATATATAATAATATAATATATAATGATTATTGTCTGAACAATAATTGTTATGATATTGGCTTTTTGTTATGAAATATTGATAGATAATTATTTTCGCTCTGTATACTATATTTTGCAATGTAATAATAATTGCTAGCTAACGTCACTGTTCTCTCGTCACGTTGCTGCCAATTGTTATCACTTTTCTTACCACGACTAAACTCAGTTGGTACGCCTCTCGTCTCAGATAGCCGGTTCAGGCAATTGAGCCACTAGCCACTGCTTGATGTCGAATTTCAATCTATTCAATGTTTATAAGTATGATTGTTGATCATTGTGGAAAACAAACGACAAAGTATCAAAAAGCAATAATTTCCTTTATTCAGGAAAACTCAAATTAACCTGGCCTACGATAGATAACTTATTCTATGGTCAATCTACAAATTTTCATGGATAATCATGAGAAACAGGTCATGGATAAATAGACACAACCTCACTTTTACCTTGAAAGTGAAAATTTATTTAATAGTTCAAAATCAAATGAAATGAAGTTCTTCTGATGGGATATGAGTTATTAGTGGAGTTGTTCAGTTCGTAATGTGCACAAGGAAAGTTTATACCTGACGCTGGAACTGTCGCTGTTCAATACACAACCAGAATTTGGATTACCTTTCAATTCAATGCTCTCAGGAACTCCAATACCAATGGAATACTTGTATATGGAGAACATACGAGGTAATGTAGTTTGCTGCTCATAATTATTGAAATTATTGAATATTTCTCCTCCTCCTAACAAAAAACGTGGCATTCTTTTTTAAATTGATTTCGATCTCCTTTGGCTTTGTTTTTTTCGTCACTTGGATACCATTTTTCCTCATTCCTTTTGATTTGAATCTTTGAATTCGCGCACTATGTTCTCACATTTTCACTATTTGGGGTTATTTGTAAAAACTTATAAATAAAACTATTTTTCCTTTCTTACAGACTATTTACAATATTCAATCATAATTGTCTCTGACACTTTTCCGTTCTTATTTTCTCACAATTTCAAATCTTACATTTGACCATACTGTCCCCTGATTGGCTATTGTCATCAAAAAGTTTGTTGTTCTCCCATTGGCCATTTTTAGTTACATACAATTTCATATACTGTATGTTTCAAGCTTATATAATTTTGTTGATCACATTTTATTCAGGATGATTTTGTGAATCTAGATCTAGTCTTTTGAATAATCATGGGTTGTAATCATTATGACAGTGTATGAAATTGATTGTATCATAGTATTTGAATATTTTTATCCATCAATATTATACAGAGGCTTCATAAAGGAAATATAATTTCAAAATATGTAAAAACAATCTCTTGAACTAATAGCTATTAAGTAATCATTCTATTTGTGGTTTTTTGTTATGAAATTGTTTCCTTTTTTCCTTTTAAAATATATAACTGCTTTTTCATAACAAACAACATTCCTGAATTTATATTCAATACTTTTCTACTAGTTAGAAAATCTTGGAAATCAATTTCTTTATTTACAGTTATTGAATCTACATTAACTAATACTATTTTTCTACTTTCAGAAAACTACCCATGCTGGATTTCCCACCAGTTCAAGAAAAAACAAAGTCTACAACGATGACTATTATTTACAACTACTAGTACTACGTTCTTTTGTTCCAGAAAAACTTGACGTCAGACATCTCTTTGAATCAAGAGAGAAAACTTTTCAAGATATCTTCATATATGACATTTTATATTTTATCATTATCTTTATACAAATATATGATTTTTTTAATATTCATTCGATTCTACAAATTACTGGTACTGCTTTCAATTATACTGTTTCATTATTTCTCCCATCTCTTCCTTCAGTTGTTCTTTATATTCATATTGAATTGGATATTTTATTAATTTGAATCTCTCATTTTATTTCCTCTTATTTTGTGGACATACTCTTTCGCTTTTTCTTTATTCATACAGAATTAACATATGATATGATTATAATTCATTATATACCTTCATTTGATTATTAATATACATTCATATTATTTATCAATATACCTTTATCATCATCATCATATTTCTTATAATATACTTCTTTAGTATTATTATTACTATTATCATTTCCACTTTCATTTCTCACATACATTCATTTTATACACAAAATATTTTTATCTTCATTTCTTTTCATTTTTCTTCAAAATTCACATTATTTATTATCCATTTCTATATTATTCGTTCTTTATAATCTATATTGTTTTTTCACTTAACTTTATCTAACTGCTCTGTACCAATATTTGCATCAATTTTCTGTTTCTCAGTAATTTTTTATAATTATTCAATATTAATGTTTTCTTTCTTGAAATATCCACTCATATGTTGTTTTTGTTTCCTCAAATATTTTCTCTCCTTGATATATTTTTCTTTACATTTGTTTTCCTTTTTATTTTATTTCTTTCAAATGTTTCTGACATCCTACCTATCTATCAAAATATTATTATTTTTTACTTTCTTCCTTTTTTATTCCCTAACTTGCCTATTACATTTGTTACCCTATAATTTATATTACCTAATTTTTCTATTTATTATTTGTCTCTCCTTCTATGGAATCTTGCTTGTTTTGTAACTGCAAGCCTATATTTTATTTCACAAATTTTCGATAGAAATTTCATGTAAATTTTTTCAACTGTTTTTTTTTTTCATAAATCCAAACTTTTTTCGTTTTTGATCGTCATATTCATTCAACTCCTTTTTTATTTTTATTTTTTAATTTTTTCCTTTTTTTTTTTTTTTTTTTTTTTTTTTATTTATGTTCCCTTTTCCCATTTCAAAAGTTTTATAAGCCAAGTTTATATCATTCATTTTCATTATTATTTAATTATTCATCTTTCCTCTTTTCAACTCAAATGTTTTGTTAGCCACGTACATGTCATTCATTTTCGTTATGATTATTTTATCATTTTCGTTCCCTTTTTGCAATTCAAAATTCATCTTAGCCATTATTATGTCATATATTTTCATTAATTTTACTTTATTATTTATTTTATCCTTTTGCAACAAAATTTCTTTATTGTTCACATTTATATTATCTATAAACTCCTTATTTTTGTGATCAAGATTCATTTTCGTATTTTGTAATTGTTTCTCATTTTTTTCTAATAAATTGTTACTATCATCTGTTTTTTGTATAACTATCGCTTGAATTTTATTTTGCTTTCATACTTGTTTCTAATGGTTTGTGAGCTTCCAACAATCCTTTTTACTTTGTTGAGATTTAGTTTGTATTTGTTTTCCATTCTTTCATATCCTTTATATTTTCCTTCCATTTTCTCTTAATCTTTCTTCCATACTCCCTGTGTTTTTTTTCAACTCTTTTATTTCATTTTTCAAACTTTCTTTCATTGCATTCTTCATATTTCCCATTTTTTCTTCCATTCTTTCCTCCATTCTTCCCATACTTTCTCTCATTCCATCATTCATTCTTTTTATTTGCTCTTTCATTTCATTTCTCATACTTCCCATATTTTCATAAATTTTTTCTGACTTTTCATTCATTTTCTCTTCCATTTTTGTTGAATTTTCTTCCATTTCTTTCATATCATTTCTTATACTTCCTATATTTTTATTTATTCTTACTGAATTTTCATTCATATCATTTCTCAAGCTTGCTGAATTTTTATCCATATCATTTTTCATACTTGCCATATTTTCTAAAATTTTTTCTAACATTTTATAATTCTCAATTCCTGTACTTTCACTTTTTATTTCACTCTCTCTCACATTACTACTCTCTCCTTGTTCCTGATCACCTCTCTCTCTACCTTCTGCAACTTCTTCCAAACCAACTTTCTTACCATCTCTCAAATCCATTTTTATTCACCAATATTCACTTTACACGTTGGAATGCCAATTGCTTATGTTCGCACAGTGTTGCGATAAATATCAAGAAATAATATATTGCCCTCACTTTGCCTTGAAATGATCTATTGCCCTTACTTGCCACTACGTTGCGATAAATATCAAGAAATAATATATTGCCTTTACTTGCCCTTTTTTTTCCGCCCCACGTTTTGTGCGTCAATTGTAATGTAATAATAATTGTTGAAACAATAGTTGTTATGATATTAGCTTTTTGTTATGAAATATTGATAGATAATTATTTTCGCTCGGTATACTATGTTTTGCAATGTAATAATAATTGCTAGCTAACGTCACTGTTCTCTCGTCACGTTGCTGCCAGTTGTTATCACTTTTCTTACCACGACTAAACTCAGTTGGTACGCCTCTCGTCTCAGATAGCCGGTTCAGGCAATCGAGCCACTAGCCACTGCTTGATGTCAAATTTCAATTATTCAATGTTTATAAGTATGATTGTTGATCATTGTGGAAAACAAACGACAAAGTATCAAAAAGCAATTATTTCCTTATTCAGGAGAACTCAAATTAACCTGGCCTACATAGATTACTTATTCTATGGTCAATCTACAAATTTCCATGGATAATCATGAGAAACAGGTCATGGATAAATAGACACAACCTCACTTTTACCTTGAAAGTGAAAATTCCTTTAATAGTTCAAAATCAAATGAAATAAAGTTCTTCTGATGGGATATGAGTTATTAGTGAAGTTGTTCAGTTCGTAATGTGCACTAGGAAAGTTCATACCTGACGCTGGAACTGTCGCTGTTCAATACACAACCAGAATTTGGATTCCCTTTCAATCCAATGCTCTCAGGAACTCCAATACCAAAGAAGGAACCATACAAATCCAGAAATCTGCTTTGGACTACTTGTACATGGAGTACATACAAGGTAATGTAGTTTGCTGCTTATAATTATCGAAATTATTGAATTTTTTTTTCCCCCTAACAGAAAACGTGGCATTCTTTTTCAAATTAATTTCGATCTCCTTTGGCTTTGTTTTTTCCGTCACTTGGATACCATTTTTCCTCATTCCTTTTGATTTGAATTTTTGAATTCGCGCACTATGTTCTCACATTTTCACTATTTGGGGTTATTCGTCAAAACTTATAAATAAAACTATTTTTCCTTTCTTACAGACTATTTACAATATTCAATCATAATTGTCTCTGACACTTTTCCGTTCTTATTTTCTCACAATTTCTAATCTTACATTTGACCATACTGTTCCCTGATTGGCTATGTCATCAAGGAGCTTGTTGTTCTCCCATTGGCTATTTTTAGTTACAACAATTTCATATACTGTATGTTTCAAGCTTATAATTTTGTTGATCACATTTTATTCAGGATGATTTTGTAAATCTAGACCTTTCTTGTTGTCTTTTGAATAATTATGGGTTGTAATCATTATGACAGTGTATGAAATTGATTGTATTGTAGTATTTGAATATTTTTCATCTATTAATATTATATAGAGGCTTCATAAAGGAAATAGAATTTCAAAATATGTAAAAACAATATCTCTTGAACTAATAGCTATTAAGTAATTATTCTTTTTGTGTTTTTTTTTATGAAATTGTTTTCTTTTTTCCTTTCAAAATATATAACTGGTTTTTCATAACATAACAATATATATATATATATATATATATATATATATATATATATATATATATATATATATATATTCCGACCATTCAAAAAAGCGAGCGAAAATGATAAAGAACAACAAAGATTATACTACTGACACAACACAAATAACATTTTTTCCGTTTGAAAATTAATTTAACTTTCGAATTTCTTCATAAGTGACATTCACAAATGTTTTATTTCACGTAGACCTCCGCCCACATATTTATTACGTGTGCCAATATGACAAAGAAAGGCATATATAAACCATCCTTACTTTCATAACATTGCTCTTGTGGCCAGTTACCAATATTCGTAATCAATAAATATATAGGTATACGTGAAATTATGCTGATCATTGATTTTGTTGACATTTGTTCATAGGTTGAATTGAAGATGTACAGGAAAGTGATTGGATAACCATTGATCGTCTGGCATTCTGAGAGAGGCAAGTTTATTTGAATTGCAATAACACAGATCAATTAAAATTCGCCGGTATTAACTTGAAATATGACCATTCGTAAATAAATATTGTATTCCGCCATGAATTCCAATAGGCAGTGACCTCTCAAATAAGATGCTAAGATCAAAAATTTGTCTAGGAATATGACAACTCGTCAACGTGGCAATTAAAATAACCAAATAAAAATATTTTATTACTGCTATATGTATCCAAAATGCAGTTTAGTGAAATACAAAAAATTTCAAGCATTTGTCCAATGTCACAGGATGGCTTGAAATATACCGAACATACAACGAATTCACAAGAATGGTATTTATTTATTTATTATTTAATTATTACATCCAGCAGGCTCATGCCTATTTACAGGTGTATATGATTATTACACTATTGATAATTTGTAGTAATTGCTTAATATAATGCAAACAAGTAGAAAGGAATAAAGTGACCCTAACATTACATAGCTAATTCTGTAAAATACTAGCAATTCGATATTTAAACTCAGATAAGGAGAGAAAGAAGATATCGATACATTGTAATCTGTTATAACTACGGCACATGGTTGTGAGGGGACAATTAAAATGATGTTGAGTGTTGGTTACAGCTATATTAAATGTTATACATTGAAATCAATCAGTGATAGTAAGGAGGACGAATAAATATGATTATGTATAATTTTATATATAAAAGTCAGGTCGATCATCTCACGCTGTTTTTTAAGTTAAACTAAATTGAATTCAAGCAATAATAAGTTATAGTCAAAGTGCCTCTGAGGATAAGTGCCATGTTTTTTATAGAAGGCAAATTTAAAAACTTCCTTTGTACATTTTCAATAGCATCAATATATTTTGAATGGCAAGGATTCCACACCACACTGCAGTTATTCAATTTACCCTTTACTAACGACACATAGACAGAGCGCAAGGCATCAAATGAACTGAATTCCCTGTAAGAACGTATCAAGAATCCTAATGATTTCATGGCCTTGCTTATGATATTCTCCATATGGTTGGAAAAACTCAACTTTTGATCGAAAAGTATTTCCCAAATCTTTGAATTGGGTAACTCGCGATAGATATGAGGTATTTGAATGATAGTTGAATAAAATTGGGGTTGGTTTTCGTTTGAAGGTCATACTTTTACATTTATTAGTGTTCAAGGCAAGTTTATTTTCAATACACCAATCGTTGTAGCAATTCACAATCTTCAATCGATTTAATTTCTCGAAAGATTTTCATGTGGTCTGCAAACAGCAGTTAATAACATTCTATCTGGTCGCAAATGTCATTAATAGAGAGCAAAAATAGTAAGGGTCCCAAGTTAGAGCCCTGTGGCACTCAGAAGTTGCTGTGAAAGTAAATGACTTGACTCCATCATATTCAACGAATAATTTTCTACTCGATAAAAAAGACTGTAGAAGCAACTGTATTTTTTACGATATTCCAAAGCAAGATAATTTTTTCAGCAGTTGTTTATGTGATACACGACCAAATGCTATGCTGAAATCAGTGTATACTATATCGACTTGATTTCTACGGTCAAGAGCATTGGACACATACTGAGTGAGAGAACAAAGATTTGTTGCTGTACTACGGGATTTAACGAATCCATGTCGAAACTCAGAAAGAAACGCTCGTACGTGATTGTATATTGAGTCGAACAGGATTATTTCTAGTAACTCAGAGAAAACAGAAATTAATGTGATGGGCCTTCAATTTTCAATTTCAGCAACCTCACCAGACTTGAATAACGGACAAACACGTGACACCTTCCAGACTGCTGGAAAATTACTTGATTCCAAGATCAAGTTGAATATGATGGTTAATGGTTGAGACAACAGTCCAATGAATTCTTTGACAATTTTTACTGGAATGCCATCAGGCCCACAAGTTAACTTGTTCTCGAGTTTTTTTTTTCACTGATTATTTTTCCTATTATTTTATTTATACAGAGAAATTGACTGGGATTCAAGAGTTCTTCGTTAATTTGATTTTCAAGCAAGTTAATATCATCTTCAAACACATTACTGAAATTTGTTGCAAATGCATTGACAATATCTTGGGGTGATGAAATATTCTCATTTTTGAGATTCATTCTCCCCCGAATACGTGATTTGTTTTTTTTTGAATTCACATAGTTCCAGAAGCTACGTGGGTGTTCCTTCAGGTCGTTTTCTGAGTTTTTTTATGAAAGCATTATATGTCTGAGTTGTTTGATACGTTCAAAGATAGAATAGTACACACATTAACACAACGAAAATGTGCTCCTAAGTTTCTGCAAGTTTTAAGTGGTAAAAAGTGGAATTTAATTGTGAATTTTTGTATGTATGGATTCATAAGAGTGTATAAACCAATAATACGGAAGAATTTCATAGAAAAACTGTCGAATAAATTAGATATTGGGCTATTCAATAAAATTGTTCATTGGATTGTGCCAAATCAGAGAGATAAAAAGGAAAAGGAATCTGATAAACTTTTTTTTGGGTCATTAGAGCTTGCTTGGCACTGTTTACCCACAAAAAAACGAACCAGTGTTTTTGTTAGGGCTTTTGATGAGGAATATCACGAGAGTTGACCGATTTACCAGCGTTGCCACGTTCCGAAAATTTCTGCAGACATCAACAAAAAAATGCCAGTGTGTTCAACATGTAAAAGGAGTCTTGAAGAGGATCTTGTTATTATTTGTGATGGCTGTAAGAGAAACATATGTTGTGATTGCCCAAAGCTGTTTAGTACGGAGTTGAGATGCATGACTTTAAAGAAAAAAAAATTGATATTTTTATGCGATGAATGTGAGCAGGGTTTCAGAATTCTGCCGGTGCTCTTAAATAAGATTGAAAACTTGGAAGCAAGGATTGGTGAGCTGAAAGAAATGAAGGAAAGCCAAATTGAAACGCAAACTACTAGTGAACAGATAAACTCAAGTGTTCAGCTTGAACATGTTATAGCAGAAATAGAAGAAAGAAAATATTGTGCGAAAAATGTCATATTTAAGAATATCAGTGAATCGTCAAATTCGAACAGAGCCGAAAGGAATGCAGAAGAAATGCAAACAATTCTTGGTTTAATAAATAATGTCAGTATAACTGACACTCATGTCAAAGTGCAAAGAATAGGTAAATTTGGAAATGGACTAAACAGATTACTGAAGGTAACTTTTGCTAATTCTGAAGATGCCAAGGAAGTTTTGAGATCAAAAGATAAATTGAAGCCAGTGATGATATTCGGCGATCAAACAAAAAAGCAGAGAGCATATTATAAGCAAGTAAAAGAAGAGTTGAATAGACTTATTGCAAATGGAGATGATATTCCAACAAAGTACCCAAAACTTTCAATTAGGTACTTATACCTGTTCCAACAATAGTACCCAAAACTTTCAATGCAAATCCAAATAATGTAAATATTCCAAAAAACAATTAGTGAAGCCTAATATTCAACCACTACAGTACAATGAGGATATAATTTATTTAAATATTCAGAGTTTTATCGCACACAAAACAGATATTATAACTAGCATTGCAGTATTGAATCCATCATTCATTATCCTGAGTGAATCAAGAACAACATCAGACATACAAAATTTTGAAATCAGCATAAATAACTATAACGTAGTCCGGTGTGATAGCAAAAGTCGACGAACTGGTGGAGTATTAATATATGTTCGAGTGGGAATAGATTATAGAGTTATCAAACCTAAAATTGTGGATGGAAACTATTGGATACAGTTTATAAGTGTAAAGATAAAGTCACAAAAATGGCACATCGGTGGTATATACCACTCTCCAAGCTCAAATCATGGAATATTTATAGACACATTAGAGGACATTCTGGAAAAATACTTTATAGGAAAAAAATGTATGATGATTGGCGACTTCAATATGAACTATGAGGATGATGATTATTTCTATACCAAAAAGGTCAAACATTTATTTAATATGTATGGAGTAGATCAAATTGTTAATACAAATACACGGTGTACGCAGTATAGCTCTACTCTCATAGATTATGTGGTAACAAATATTGAGTCTAATCGAGCAATTGTTCATGATAATCCAAAACTAACTGACCACTCTATCATATCTGTAAATTTCTGTAATGCAAATAGTACATTGGGTGAAAAATTCAAACAAATTAGAAAAATAAACGTAGATACCTATCATAACATACACATTGAGCTATTGTCCTGTAACTGGAATTTAAATTCAGTTAATGTTGATGTGATATTGGAGGATATAACAAAAAACTGTCTGAATATTGGGATCAGTTAGCACCAGAACGTACTGTTGAAATCAAATCAGGTCCCATACTATGATAGTGAGTTAAAAAGCAAAGCAAAGGAAAGAGATATAGCTTATAAGATATTCAAACAAAGTACAAACTTAAGTAAACATATAAATTGGGAAAATTATAAGAGAATAAGAAATGATTATGTGAATATGCTAAAAACAAAGGAAGAGGGTTATTATGAACAGAAAATTGATGAAAATAAGCATAATTCGAAAGAAATGTGGAAATGTTTAAAATCACTTATAATCCAAAAATTATAATTTTGAAAAGATAATATTCAATGTCGTTGATCAAATAAAAGTTTGTAATACAGAAATTGATATTGCAAATGGATTCAATGAATATTTTGTAAATAGTATAAGTGAAATTGTAAACACTATAAATTCTGACTCAGAATGGAGTTCAAACAGTTTTGATATAGTAAATTGTAAATTAGACTCATTTAAACAGATAGACCTGCCGCAGTTGAAAAATATAATATTCTCAATAGATAAGATTAGTAGATCTGAGATTATGAACAGTCTATTTTTAAAAGAGACATTTAACACCATGGGGCATGTTATACTGAACTTTATAAATACGTCTCTTCAAACTGGTCAATTTCCCCAACACTTCAAGACAAGCACAGTAATACCAATACCAAAAATAAATAATACTTTAGAACCATGTAATTTTCGTCCTATAAATACTCTTCCAACCCTTGAAAAAGTCTTGGAACGAGCAGTGTATGAGGAACTCAACAAATACTTTGATGAAAACGGGTTATTTTTAGGTTGTCAGTCAGGCTTCAGAAAAAAACATTCGTGTGAGTCTGCCTTACAGCTTACAATAACAAATTGGAAGGAAACAATTGATAAAGATAATTACGTTGTTTGTACATTCTTGGATTTAAAGAGGGCATTCGAAACAATAGACAGAAATATACTAATCCAAAAGCTCAAATATTATGGTATTGGTGATGTGGTATTGAAGTGGATGGAAAGTTACGTCAGTTTAAGGAGTCAAATAACAAAAATTAATAGGGGCTATTCACAAAAGTTAGTAAATGATCTTGGAGTTCCACAAGGTAGTGTACTGGGACCTTTACTTTTTTTAATTTATATAAATGATATCAATTACGTAGATGGTGCCCACGTGATAAACTTATTTGCAGATGATACATTAATATATACCTACGATAAAACCTTGCAAGTCGCTGTGGAAAAGATGAATAATTCATTGAAAAATATTGAGTTGTACCTTGGAACAAATAAACTGAAACTTAATATCACTAAAACTAAGGCTGTCATTAAACAAGGTATAAAAAAAAAATAAACGAAAATGATGTAGAAATGGTGAGTAAAATTAAGTATCTAGGGTTTATTGTAGATAACACAATTTCTTTAAATGATCATGCTGACTATGTAATAAGTAAAATATCAAAGAAACTGTATTTTTTCTCCAGAGTGTCATCTTTATTATCAATGTATGCCAAAATAACGTGCTATAATTGTATAATAAAACCTCATTATGACTTCTGCGGGAGTCTCTTATATCTTCTGAATCAGAACAAATTTAATCAATTACAAAAATTACAGAATCGTGGAATGCGAATAATATTACGCTGCAATAGAATGACACCTATACAAGATATGCTCTGTAGTTTAAGGTGGCTTACTGTCTCCAACGACTCTACTATCAAACTATGATATTTATATTTAAAATAATAAACAATTTGCAACCAATATACTTAGAAAACCTATTAATCACAAATAGTGAAGTACACCACCATAATACCAGATCGAACACCAATTTTCACATCCCTAGGACAAATTCACGAAGCAGTATGAACTCATTATTTTTCAAGGGTCTGGATAGTTTTAATAAACTGCCAAATAATATAAAAAATTCTACTTCTATCCGTATGTTCAAGAGGGACTTGATAACATTTATAACAACAAACTGAATTGAAAAACAAACAACAAATTTATACTTAAAATATATTAATAGCTAAGGCTTTGTTTTTGAATGAATATGTAAAAGAATATGTTAAATTGGATCATACAGGGAATATGTGCGATATAGTTTGTTATTTTTTAGTTTATGTTATTTTATAGTTTATGTTATTTTCTGTTATTTTTGTTAAAATTTGTTTTTAAATTTATTTTTGATTTCTATGCACTATGTTAGATAAAGTATATTAATTATGTTTATATTAGGCTTGCCTATTTGGAAATAAAGTTCTTCTTCTTCTTCTTCTTCTAGATGAAATAGTAACTTGCGCTGTTTATACATTTTCGAATAATGATTTTTTGTTCTTATATTCCTAATGATTTCAATGTTATACCAACTTGGATATTTGTATGACTTACATTTTTTTAACGGGACAGATTCATCAATTGCGTTGTTCAGAATACTGATGAAAGTCTCACATGCACTATCCGCATCAATGGAAGAACCTAATACTTGTACCCAATCAATTTCACCAAGGTGGTGTGAGAATTCATCTACATTAACACGAAGGAAGTTATAACGTTTAACATCAGTAATGAAATTCTGCTTGTTACCAGTCTGGTTTGATAATTCAATTGAAAGATCAGGATGATGTTGGTCAATTGGCACTAATGGGTCACACCTCATCACTTCACAAGCAGATTATGATGGTGCAATGACTAAGTCGAGTAGTCTGTTGTTACGATTCTTTATTATGTTTCCTTGCACTGAATCACAGTATTCCAGAAAGTTGTTGAACCTAGAGACAATATTTTACTGGGTGCTGTTGTCATAGAACTCTTGGAGATCAGGAATGTTAAAATCGCCCAAGATCGATGTTTTGAAAGTTCTCCATGAACTCGAAGAGATCTTCGCATTCCACACTTGTTGAGTTGGGGGGTATATATAGCAGCATCAAGTAGAAGAATTGGTGATTATCATCTGAAATTTTCACACACAGGAAGTCAATTTTTTCATCGGGACAGGTTATTTCTACTAGTTCTGAGTGGTAACAATCATTATCTACTTCAAGAATTATTCCACCGCCCCGACTTCCAGTCGAACGATCTTTTCGATAGGTGAGGTAATCATCAGGAAGAAGTTCACTACTTAATACTCCATCTTGTAACCAATTTTCAGTGACCGCAATAATATTATGTGGATTGGCAAGGACATTTTGGAAAAATATGTGAGTTTTGGTATTCAGCCCTCTGCAATTTTGGTAGAATATTGAAATATTTTGCTTTGGCCTGCTGGATGTACTCAAGCGTTTTTTTAAGAATAGATGGGAATCCATTCTTGTACTTTATAACATATTCACCTCCTCCAGACTCGTTTATCTGCTTCAATTCCCTTCGTAGGTTGAAGTGATGGTTACGCTGTATTGCTGTTTGGTCAGGTCTGAGATATATTTTGCTGAAACCTTCGGTTGATTGCACCTTTTTGCCATTCATGACGAGAACGGGAACACTCGATTTGTTGGGTGGTGTAAGTTCAACTGGGCGAGATTTATCAGTGGAGAAACGACCTAGTCTGGTAGCTTGAGAACTCTTTACATCAAGATCTGGTATAATAACAGTTACTGCATTTCGCACAAAGTTTTCCCAAGTTGCTCACATCTCCCGGAATACCAAAAAAATAGTACATTGTTTTCCCTCTGTCTCATGTCATTTATCTCCTTCATAATATCAATGGTATTTCGGGAATTCCCAGGGAATTCCATTACTTTTTTCCCTAAGGTGTCGATCTTATCTGTGATTGTTTTAACATCTTTTTTATGATCATCCTCAATCACCTGAACATCAGTTCTCAGTTTAACCATTTCTGCTTCGAGAATACCGAACTTTTTTGTCAAGATTTTTTTGATCCCATTCGATATACTATCCACTAGACTTTTTATGAAAGACTCCTGTTGACAAAGTTGTTTTATTGCAACGTCGGCCGCAGCTCTCACTTCATTCAATAGTTCTCGGGTGATCACTGGAATTATGATAGTTGAATTATATAAGTTCACGGCAGATTTCACTGAGATTCACAAACCACTTGCTTAGTTGAGTCTTGATGGAAAATTTCACTACTCCACTGATACTGTGGATTATATTATAACTTGCAAAGTAAGATATACGGATCAACGTGAAAACACGTGTTGCTCGGATTATAGCTCTAGTTCAAATGAGTAAATAGAGAAGACTCGAGAAAACGCACCGAATAATTTTTTCTATATAATATTGAAATTCCGCCACTAGCACGTTCTCTCAACCTTTTCCCTGATTGCTGGAGAGAAAAAAAAAATCAGAACGCAAACCAGAAGGTACCTCTAACGCACAGGTTTCACAGACGCACGAAACATCAAAATGTTGCCGATATTTTTATAACCTTGCACGTTCCTGAATATCAAATTTGTCCCAGCTCACGCACCACGTTTTTGGATGTTGGAAGGGAGTATATGTGTCAGCCCCTCCACCGCTAAGCGTTCCACCAAGTTTCGGTGAATTATGTCTGGGCGATATTTCTTCATCGTGTGATCGCTTTGGATTCCCTTGAGGGTAATCAGAGACATTGACGATGTTATTCACATTTCCAATAACCAAATTAGAAACTACACTGGCTCTTTGGATATCGAGATCAACGTACAGAGTGCCTAGTTGTTTCATTTATTTTGGTATTTCATCACCCCTAATTCTGATAAGAGGATACTTGCTCTTGAAAACTTTGGACATGTTTCTTAGAACAGTAACCACCTCTTTGCCACTAGAGAGCTCCTCTTTAACCGGGCGATTATGGTCAATTCTGGGCTTGCCCAGACGAGTGATATGATTGATGGCTACAGTGTGAGACAGAGTTAGCTCGTTTATGAGCATCTCCACCTCGTTTGCTGGAATCGATTCTTCCAGACCAAATATTATTAGGTTTTTCTCAGGCTCAAAGCGCATTCTCATTCCGTTGTGTCTTTTCGAGGTTGGTTACCCTCAAAATTTTGTACTTTCGACTTCAAAGTGTCAGTTTCCTCTTTCAAGACTATTACCTGGGTCAGACACGATCCGATTTTTTCATTTTGAGTAAAAAAAAAATTCGAATGTTCTGATTTGTGTTCAAGCATTAAGCTGCTGGGAGGTGATTTGTAGTGAAGCATCTTGGCATTGTTTCCATATGTAGAGTTTCACTCCATGTTTCGAAAATACACAATAGTTCCTGGTCTATACCTCAGCTGGCCCTACGAGGTGAAGAACCTCCGCACGGACAAAAAAAAAAGCACAGGCCACAAAAAGGTATATACTACTTTTTGTCACGATGGAATTGTTATTCAACTTTCCATTGACACATAACTGCATGAATAGTTGGCTGATGAGAATATCACCAGTTTTACCAGATCCTTGTAGGTTTTGCGTTGAGACAAATTTTCTACCCAGAGAATCACAATCGCGTACGTACCGGTTTCGCATGAGAACGGAACTTCCTAGCTGTTTGAATTATACCTATCACAAAAAATACGTTTTTAATCTCCCATCTAATTGAAAGGCATCATACCCACCATACCATACCTTAGAGTTGGTTGCACTATATTTTATTGTAGAGTTCGAGCAGTTTAGTTTTTGTTGCTGAGTGAATATATTTAAGAAAGATCATCGCTATATCGTCAGGTCCTGTAGCTGTGTTCTTCAGTGAGAGTGGGACTGAATTCAATTCGGAAGGTATGGAAGGAAGATTGAGAGAGTGACAATTGTAAGGGGTTTGTTTGGGGTGAGAGTTGTTCGTTGTGTTGGGAGGTTCGGGGATGGGTTTTGTTTCATTTTAAAAATGATGGCAATTTGTTGGTCATTGGTAATGACTTGACCCCTCGTGGGTTAAGCCGGAAATTTCAAAACTGGTGTTTCTTCCTTTCATCTGTCTTATCTTGGTCCAGATTTGAGAAAGAGAGCTATCAGACGTACTAGTGCTTGTGAATTTGTTCCACGACTCTCGTTTTAGGGGTTGAACTCTTTCAGATTTCGCTCTCATTTTTTCAAGGTTTATCAGGTCTGAATCATTTCTGGTTCTATGGTATTTATTGAGCGCCTTTTTGCACTCCTTCACTGCAATGTCACACGAATCTTTCACCAGGGAACGGTTCGTTTTGTGGGGTTGACGAAGTACTTTCGTATACAATTATTGTCGAGTTATTTCCTGTTTCTGTGAGTAGGCTTTAGTTTATGATTAGATCTCAAGCTTTCTATAAGATTTATATAGAGTACTTGTACGGTAAATTGATGGTTGGAGGATTCGGGCAATTAGAAGCGATGTGTCCAGGTTGCTTGCAAATGAAGCACTCCATTTTGTCTGTAGACAAAAAGATTCCATTCTCATTGCCGTCAAATGAAATGATCAATGGAGTCTGCAATTCAAAGTCGTCTGATGGGGAAAGAACATAGACTTGTCGTCTGAAACTTGATATATGGGAATATTTGTCGCCTGGAATACCAGCTCTCAAAAACAAGACAGGGGAGGTAGACTGTAAACCAAGATTTTTTATAGCATCCTCAGCTAGATCGTGAGATATATAAGAGGGTATGTTCGAGATGATAATTCGTTTTGTCGGGAAAACGAGTCTGCGGATGTTTATAACATTATTGTTTATAGTTACGGATGGATGGAGTTTTGAAAGATCGTCAACGAGATTGGGGTTAGCTGAATAGATGCAGATTCTATAATTCGAAATCCTTGAAGCAGACGAAATATGTTTGGAGCCTACAATATCGCCTATTGCCATAACATAGTCGAATAACTTCAGGTTATCATCAGCGTGCATCACTATGACTTGATCCTTTTTTGGGAAAGATGGTTCAGTTGCTGTCTTGACGGCTGTTACGTAGCTGGTGCTTGGAACTGGATTGTTGATATTCATATTGTGCGACATTTCTGTATCCGTGGTTGAGGTGAAACTGTTTATTGTTGCCCTTGTACACAAAAGCAATTTCTAAGGTTGGCCTAATTGATTTCACTTGCTGGTTTTAATTTTTTGCACGGCTATATATCCATATTGAAAAACTGCCTGCCCCTCTGGTAATGAGGGGTAGGCAAGAACTGAATTTTATTGAAACTCAATTGATGTCTTGGCTGTTATCAGATCGTATGAAGAAGTGGAAATGGTAGGATAAAAACAACCAGATCGGCGCGTCGACAAAAACACGATTTAAAAGTACGTAAAAATGTTCAATACATACGTCAGTTTTTTTAACATTGATTGACTGAAGATTTGTTTTGGTAAATCACTAGTGAAACAAAAGAAGTACTGAGCAGAACATAAACGGTGTTGACTCGCTTAGGCACTCGCTCGCATTCTGAATTCGATTTATGCGGAGCTACGTACGATTTTCCCTAGAATTATGTTCACGTAAGTTTATGGACAACAAAAAGCAATTCATTCGATTACATCTCTTTATTACCTGCCTGGGATAATATAATATTTAGGATACCGTTTCTACACGTCCAACTGTGGATTATATTATGTTTGGTAGCTTCAAGAATGATTTTCATTCCGTGAAGTCTTTAATTTTATCGCTTCCACATCTGTTTTGTCGTTGAATTTATTGCAACACTATACACTTTCCACTTAGTCCAGCAGAAATGAGACAAAATCAAGACAATTTCAGGTTGGTAGTGAAGGTGTTCCACCTAGGCTGAATTTGTGCAAAATAAATTCAAATCGTGATTATCGAATGAGAGTTATACAGCAAGAAGCACTTCAAAAGTTGAACTAATGACCACATATTGAATCCGATATTTGATTTGTTTTGTGCACATAATCAGTCTATGTTGAAACAAAATTGATGACAATATCGCTCTGAACGTTATTTACTGAAATATTTTATTTTCAAATATGATTTCTTTCACAATAAAACCACATCTTACATGAAATGAGCCAACAATATAGTCATTGAATATAATTTGTCAACAGCATTTTCATTCATTTATCTTAAAACATATATAGAGACAGACATGTCAATGAAAAATAAAATATTTACTAGATTATGAGGCTTTAAGTTCATAGTTGAAAAAATGACTATTTGAAGTAAGTATAAGAAAGTGAGGTTATATATTAAAGAAAAATAGAATAGAATAGAAGTACTCAATAATTTATATCCCTTACATTGGCTATTTGATAAGCTTTCAATGCATCTAACTCTGGATATTTCCTTTATATAATTTGTCTCACTTCTCACCCCCGTATCTTCCGTAATTATTGGGGTAAAATTCTGTAATTTTTACGATCGTTAGATATATCGAGGACGAGTCTGAATCTCTTCTAGGGTTAGCCTGAGTGACATACACTACGCACCAGGGGCGATGGATAGAACGTTGTTTTCGAAAAATAATATTATATTATTAACTCAAAATTCTTATGGATTCGTGATCAGGGACATCAACTTTGGTACCTATCCATATTTTCGCTGAAAAATTTTCAATACTGAAAAATCCGAATTTGTCTCATTTCCCATGGAAACGCCCCCGTAACCGTAATGATTGGAGTAGAATTCTGTTAATTTCACGATCGTGGGATATACCGAGTTCAAGTCCAAATGTGTTTTGGGATGACATACACTGCGCGCCAAGGACGATGGATAGAACGATTTTTGCAGAGTTCATAACTGTAGAACGTGATATCGAGTGATAATTATCTGAGAAAAAACATCGATAAAAAAGATGTATTCCACGAATTCTGAGGACTTCTGTGCAAAAAAGCATAGATTTATGCATGTATCAAAATAGGTATGGATTTAATTTTCAAATAATAAAGGAAAAATGGCATTTCTCCGAAATACTTCAGCATATTCTAAAATATATTTGTGTTCATCTTCTTGGAAAGTTATTTCTTGGACTTCAATCTTTTTATCTATTTCAAAATTGGAGGTTGCAACACAGAAAAATCCTTTTTTCTTATCGCAGAAAAACATGTGTAGTTGTAATCGGAAAAACAACTTTCTTGCTGGAAATCCATTATTCAAAAAGTTCTTGATGGTTTTCTCCTTTGATGGACATTTTATTTCCACAAAATATTCTTCTGATCCATCTGGTGATGCCCCAAACATTGAATATTTCTTCAAAAATAATCCACCTTTTTGAAATATCATATTTTTCAAACTAGAAAGCTGTGCCAGAGCTAAAAGTTCTAACTTTCCCCCCGTGGAAACAATAGCTATAATGTTTCCAGTGGAGAGGATGCACCCAAGATTTTTTCGGTAAGCACACCTGAAAACGTCTTACAACGAGCACTCTCATATAGAAAAGACGCTGTTATTCTACCATAGAGCAGTTCAAACCAATCATGTGATTCACATTCCTGCTTGGTATGTTTTTCAGCATATTCACATAGTTCATGTGTCATTAACGCTTTTATAAATTTCAAAAACTAATCTGCACTATGCGGGGGCTTCCTCATTTTTTGATAATCAATTGACAGGTGATGAATGGAGGCATTTTTCAATTTCGTATATTCATATAAATGTAATAAGCTTCCTTTGCCGTTTGGAAAACTCTTGACATCTTCCACAAATGATGGATCTCTTGGTTCCAAACTTGATCTCTTATTCCAAATAAGAATGTTACTTTTGAATCTGTTCCCGAAATTTTGGACAACTTGGATGTTTTGCAATAGCATGTTGTCTCAGTGTTTTTGTCTTCTACAGCGTACATTGTATGCTTTCTTATTTATTTTATGCTCGGCGGTGATTTTTCCTTCGACTCCTACTATGAAACCATCGCATTTCAGTTGAACATGAGATATCCATAGGTCATTCAACATGCCCTGATAGGGGATAAAAAATATTTATGAAAATGAACAAAACACTTAAAATGAACATTCCGTTTCGTTTTCACATTGCTCACTTCCGCACTCAAAAATCGTTCACCATATCACTGTCAACCTTTGGTGAGTTGTCTGATGCAGCTTTCTCGTATGATTCCTCCAATTTACTAATTTTTCGAATGGCACGCGCACGAAAAAAGAATCAACATTCTCCACAAAATATTTTTTGACAGATACACATATCAACTGAAACTTAGCGACTTTGCCGTTTTAATTTCCAACCTGTCCTCGAATCTGATTGGTCATACCCATCCTACGTTATCACATGGTGTTACTTTGAACGGAATTCATATGAACTGACTAGTTAGGATCATTTAGTTTCAAAAAATTTCGAAAAAAAAAGTAAAAAAATTATTTTTGATAGAATTTTTACCGGATCTTTCATTTTAATCAATAAAGAAATCGTATGGGGAATCCCCATTTGGGACTGTTTCATGAAGACACTTTCATTGAAAGTGACGTCCCTCGCTACACTGACTTTTTTGAACTCATTTCATATACTCTATAGTTGTCACTGTATCCATCATATCCAACTAGATATCGCTTCATTGATCCTCTGTCGAACTTGTTTAGCTGTTTTGTAACAAGGACGAAGGCTTCTGATCCAAATGTTCTTGATATCTGAGATCTGGTTGTTTTCCTATCCCCTTCTCATAGGGAGTTTCGAATCATGTGGTTTACATGGACGACGATTCAACAGATAGACTGCCATGTTAGTAGCTTCTGCCTAGAGATCTATTGGAAGTCCACTCTGTGTCAGCATAGATCTTGCACTTTCGACGATTGATTCGAAGTCCTGCTCTGCTTCACCGTTTTGTTCGGGAGTATATGGAGCATTTGTTCCATGAATGATTCCTTCTTTCTTGAAATGATCTTTTAACGAATGATTGACGTATTCTGTACCGTTGTCACTTCTGACTATCTTGATATCATTTCAAGTTTGTCTTTTGATAATTTGTTGGAATTCAATCTATTTTGAATAAACATCACTTTTATGTTTAACGAAATATACAGAGCGATATGATGTACATTAATCTTTGAATTAAACGGGAAAAACTCGTACCACAAAGCGATGTAGATGATATCTCACCAAAACCATCCGAATGGATGTACTCACCAGGTTTCCATTCGGAAACATGTTAACTACTTTTGAAAGGTTTTCCTATTTGTTTTCCATGTTGACAAGTGCTGCCGAAAAAACCATTTACGCTACTGATTTTGATCATAGGTATTTCCCCCTTGTCAGCCAGTGACCTAATCGTTTATGCCAGAGTGTAACTGAGTTTGTTTGTGCTAAATTACTCTGCTGACTATCAGGAACATCGAACAGCATTTTGTAACACTGATCAGATTGCCTGATTCCGGAGACAACTAAACCTGCAGTATTTTCAACTCCAATCTTGGCATTGTCGAAAACAACTTCTGAACTTGTCCATTTTATTCCCCACAGTATTTCTCAGGGAGTGGAACCAATGTGAAAATGACAACAAGAAAAGTCACAAGTTTAAACTTGATATGTGCCTTTTAACTTTCCTTTGGACCTATATCTTTTTTTCTTCCACTCATCCCACACAATAATTCATAGCCTTTTGCAGATATGCAATGAATTACCAGAAAATGAGTGAAGATGTGGAGCCAAAACTGAAAGTTATTTATTTTAATCACATTCCACTATTTGTCGATATATATTAAACATTACAAAACAAAGCAGTGAACAAAGCTAAGTAAAACAGTGGCCAACTTCATACTGGCGGATTTTCGTTACAGTATGCGCGCGCGCTCCTATTTTTACTCCCAACTAAACGCGCCAATATGAGTACATAATGAAATGGATTATTCAGAGAGTGACATGTGCCGTTACCGCTTGATTTACCGAATATCTGCTTTGAGACTGCCTAGAGGTATTCTGCAGAAGGGTTTTTGAAGGATGCTCACTATCGCCCTCATATATCAGGAACTAAGCTCCAAGGAAACGTATGCACTTCGAAAGGAGTCTTGGAATCCTGGGTTTATAATGCACAAAATATCTCATAGGTCAAAGTGCCGAGAGGCTGCAGTGCCCTAACGACCCCCCTACTTCCCTTCCACTCAAAAATGTAAAATTAATAGTCATGGAGTGACATTCCAAAACCACACTATCTGGACCTTTGTAGGACCATATCTCCTAAAGTTATCTTCTCTGCGCAATAATTTCGATTGCTGTCTGTTTTCATCATTTTTCAAAGCCAATGTGGAAATTTCTTGGTGGAAATCTGGGCTGGTTCCATTAACTGGACAGTTTTCGAAATATTTCGTGGGAAAAAAGTTGAATATGATGTATAAATTGTGCTGAAAATCGGAGAAGTGGTCATTGTATTGGTTTAAGCAGGAATGGGGGCATCTAACAATAATCCAACCCATTAGAAAACTTGCATTAGTGTATTCATTGGAGGAAAATACAAACAGGCCCATAAGGTCCTCATTACATTATTTCTCATACTTGAACTAATACAGAACTGAGAATAATTGATTAATAAATACAAAAAGAATCTAGTCGTGAGGACTACACCTCAATTAATATCATGGTGAAAGATATGAAGGTAGTAGCAATTTATGGAGCTCATTTTCAAGGGTTGGTAAGGTTACAGTAAATATATCCACATAACTGAGTGTTTGTAGGACTTTGTTGACATAGGCACACATTTCATCTATTAGCAGCAATCGTGGTATATATTCTTCTCCACCTATTATTTTTAATGAATTTGGAAATGACCCCTTTGTGCTTCACACTTTCTACACTAATACATTTATTTCAAAATAAGAATGTATTTTGAAAATCAGTTATATTTGATGTTATTGTTAACAATGTCGTATGTAAATTCAGATTATTTTACTATACAAACATAACAAATGGTATACGGTGGAGGTGGTGAATCAAAGTCATTATGCAGAAGAATGTTGTTTCTCGAATCACTGATATTTTGTGGCTGTATTGTTAAATCAATCACGAAGAAGGGTCTTGCATCTTTGAACTGGTTTGGCTTGACATCAATCAGAAGTAATTCGTCATGAGTTTGAACAAACACTTTCTTGTATTGGGTAAGCATTTCATATGCGATGGTGTATTTTCCTTATCCCAGTCCAAGTCCAACAGTTCCTCAGCATATCTTCTACCATTGATTTCGGACCAAATATTCTTCACTTTACAATGTCAACTGTACTACAATTTTTATGTTGATCATGGTTGTATTCTTCATCTGTCTGAAAAGCTACAATACCAAATAATGGATTGGTTACGTTTCTAAAGATGTTGGTAATATCTGAATTGAGGGGTTTTTCCGTTAAATTTTTCATGTTGATGCATTGCCATGATCTGAAGTTAAAGATGTACCGATTTTTTTTCTAACAGTTCCTTTGATCCATCTAAACCATGTCATTATATGTTATAACCGGTACACGAATGAGAAATTCTCCAATGACTATTTTTCCCCTGCTATCACCTGTTTGCTTGTGAATGGCCTTGTGATCGTCATTTCAGGTGAAAATTAATTCAAAACCACCTTTGTATATTGAATTTCTAACATCTTTGAAGAATCCCAAATCAAAATCAGATAAGTTACCAACAACAGAGAAAGATTTGATCTTTGATGTGTAGTTTGATTGAAAACCTGAATTAATAGGAGAAGAAACTATCTTTTGATCAAACTAGCAACGCCAACATTTTCGATTTGGTCAATCAATTTATTATGTTTTTCCTATTTTGGATAACAAAAAATTGAGCCGACATAAAAATCAACTGAGAAGCAGAGAATAAAATAAACCTAGTCTAAATGATAATTGAGCTCCCAAACAATTATATAACTTTGAAGAAGTAATTAAAACGCCGCTATGCATCTCGCTTCCATCATTTTACGCTATACCTGATTCAATTGCTAGTTGTTTGGCGCCGACTCAAAATTAGTTACTCACATTAGTTTAGGAGCTCAATTATCATTGAGACTAAAAAGGTTTATTTTATTCTTTGCTCTCCAGTTAATTTTTTCGTCGGTTTAATTTTTTGTTAAAAAGTTTTTATTTTTCAATTTTTTGTAGCTGAAATCTACTAATTACTATCTACTTAATTTTTTATTACTTCCAAAATACTTACTCACCTAGCTTACTTTTATAATATAAATGATTTTTGAAAGTTTTGGTTAGTTGATTTCATCACTATGTATATAATTCCATCTTTTCATCAAATATAATTATTTTGACGGATGCAGGAGGATCTGTCAATGTCAACTACATATGTGTGCCAATGTTCACAAGTGAAAAATCGATCATCCCCTATTTTACTACCCATAGGGGTGGATAATTCCATCCCGAATTGGAATATTGGCAACTATGAGGTAAACCCTATCTAATAAAGAAAGAATCATCCAAATTGGAAAACGCACTACAAAGTTATGCCTAATAGAATCGGTTAACGGACCAAAATTCAGAGGGTGAACGATCAATATCCTTCATTTTGCTACCCTTAGGGATGGAATTTTTCTGTTCAAATTCAAATGGGACCAACTTCAAAGTACACTTTATCCAATTAGAAAATAATCATCGGAATCGAACTGCTCTGTAAAAAGTTATGCGTGATCATACATAAAAAAAAAATAGGCGTCGACAAGAGAACCCGCTTCTTTTTGGTTTCGTCGGTGGAAAATAGAAACCCAGGGAAATCGTCGATGAGTTCTACGGTATTATGATCTTCCAAATATTTCCCATCATCTTCTTTGACCACCTTACCGGATATGTAGTATTGGAATTGGGCTTCCATAAAATTATCTCCCAAATCAATGTTCTTGTTAACTGTATTCAAATTCAATGTCGGTTGAGAATTCTGATAGTTGTTTTTGATGATATTTCTTGAAAATATTTCTAAAATGTTTTTCATTTATATTACGAGAGATTTTTTCTATTTATTTTTCAAAATGCAAACTTTTGTGAACCACGTCTGGAATCGAATTTGTTCTGGTGTTCCTGTATTACGAGTGAAAATTATAGTAGGACTTTTTTGTTCCCATTTTTATCTTTTTTTTTTTACAGAAAGTAATACAGAAAATTTAGTTGTTATTTTTATCTTTATCTTCGACCGAAAATTATACAGGAAATTCACGACCGTTACAATGTTTCTTGATCAAATTTTGACTTCAATTTTCTAATATTTTTGAAATGCAATTTTTCGTTCGATTTTTTGCGAACAACGTTTGGAATTGAGTTTTTTCTGTTATTTTTGTGTTATTATAGCGAAATTCCACAATCAGGTGTAAAAAATTTGGCGCGAATCTTCATTTAAGAAATTTACAAGTAAAATTATGGTAGGATTTTTTTTTTTTTTTTTTTTTTTAAATTATTATATTTATTTTGGACTGAAAATTATACAGGAAATTTACGACCGGTTAAAAAAAACAAATTTTACAAAGTTTTGATTTTACCTTTCTGATGTATTGTTTCTCTTCATTTTCTAATTATTTTCATCAGAAAATCCTCAGGAGAAAATCGAACCCAAATTTAACAGAAATTTTTTATGTGAATTCTAGGAAAATAATATGAGCTAGAACCGGCGGATTTCATGTTACTTTTTTGTGTCAAGTTTCAATTATTATTCTTTTATATTCATTTAGGTTCTCCACTAACCGATTTTTATTATTGGAACGAAGTTCCTTCACGCGGCTTGCGGTAGGTGTTGACTGGTGGAAATCGTTCCGTGAGAGAAAGCGTTATGCCCCCTCCATGCGACTGTCCTCTCTTTCTCTCTTTATGTCTCTTCCTATTATAAACGCGTCTGTGGTCTGTGGTCATACGAACTGCTGTTTTGCTTGCAAGAAATTTAAAATGATGATGAGCGGTAGGATATCTATGCTAATACAAGTCGGATATTATCGTTGGGTGGTTATACGTGAAAGATATTTTTGTTTCTTTTGTATTTCCATATAACGTATGTTCAGATGATCATGTCCTTTTTTGGACATAATTTTTCTGTGATTTTTGTCTGCCGAAGTTGGATTATTGGTTTACATTGGATATGTGGCACGTCCATTTGATATGAATAGTATTATCAGGAATAAAATACTTTTTACTGTGGCGGGGGAGTTTGAAAAAGGATATATCGGTAGAGTATTGCATGGTATAATGACAATCAAAACTGATGGAATGGAAAACGGCAACTTTCAAAGGGAAAAATCGTAAGGAGCTCCGTTTCTGACGAGGGTCTCCCGACTGCACTAGATTTTTTCCTAATGTGTTCCTTTTCATTCATTTTATTTTTATTCGCGATAAAGGACCAGAGAGGATATATGTTTCTGTATACAGATGTTTTCAATTTCAGAACACACAAATCAATGACATGATATATGATCTTGTAAAAATATTTAACTTGTTCATTGACATTATTCAAATGACCTATTGGCGTCCAATCGACACATTCCCACAGCTCCTAGAAATTTGCTCTTTTATAATTATATTTATTTTCCAAATGACATTTGAGGAGATCTGAATTCTTGTGTTTTTTGCACTTCCAATTCGCATAGTGAGGATGGCTATTTTTTCGTCAAGAGGGACTAGAGGACTTCCTGTTACTTTTATATCCATATCAGTAAGTATAAAGTCAAGCGTTCTGTTGTCCTCGTTCAGACATTTGTTGAATGATCTAAGATTGTTTATATTCATAAGATAGGATAAATATTTCATAATGTTATTGACATTCTCAGTGGAATTGAAGTGTTTATATCACAGTATATTATAATCTTCAGGAAAACAGTAGTGGGTATTTCGTAATATGACTATTAGTAACTGAATCACATAGATCTATCTACTTCTTATACAATTGCAAATTCGAATTTATTGCCTAGATAATTCATTTTCAGTTTCATGATTCTAGTACGAAATAAGGAGTGTACGAGCTGAAAAATTGATACTAATGGAAAATGATACCCAATCGTAGCTGCGCTCTTTATCAATGAACTTAGAAAGTTCAGTGATAAATTTAATGAATAGACATTGAGAGACAATGTGAAAAGTTGAAATTTATTTTATTTTAGTTGATCGCGTCTGTCTTTGTGTTTTTCCTTTTGTCTCGTGGTTCCTCCGTTAAGAACACACCTTCTTGGAAATTCCTCTTCAGTCAGCACGCTCTTCTCCAGATCCTCTAGACCGGAGGTAACTCGTTCACAATCAATGAGAAACCTTTGATCTTGACCTCCTTGCCTTTTGCCCTGCAATTTTTTTATATGTATATAACAATGTATTTTTCTGATAATATTCAGGGATGTAATCAAGTGCTATGGAGTAACCACTTCCCCTGCTTGATAAGGAACGTCCTCTTTGAGCTTGTTGGTTAAGTCAACCAAAATGGGATTTGACTTATATTTTTTTCTTTGCAGTGTTTATGCTATAAACGTCTCTTGAATCTCTTCCTCCACAGTTCATCATCAAGTTTCGTTGAAACAGATTGATGACTGCCTAATGTGGATCCATTCCCTCAACTTATTTATGATGAGGTTATACTTTTTGTTCTTCCTTTCACTTGTTCAGTTCTTTTTTTCTCAAGCTATCAGTTTCGTTTTTTTAGTGTATCTATATTATCATCTATTGACTTCTTGTACGCTTCAAACTCTCCAGTCAATATACCTAATTGGCCGACAAGTTGGTCGTTTTGTGATTTAATTGCTTCATTTTGGGAAACAATTTGTTGAAAAATTTTCATGAGTTCATTTTCAGTTGAATCGCCTATTTCCAATGCGAGTTCGGCCTATGGACCAATCAAGCAAAAACGCAGTCCAGACGGTCAAGGCAGAAACCATTTTTATGGTTAACTCGCTGATGTGTATTTATTCACTAAGCGCGCTTCTGAATTCATTTGAAAGGATAATTCGGCAGGCAGAATTTCATTCATTCATTAATCAGCTAGTTGATACCTTACTTTATATGCATCATTTCACAAAATGATTGAACAAAGTCATGTATTGGAAGAGAAATATTGCAGGTTTGAACAGAACAATTCAAATAATTCTCATCGCGTGAAAACCACTCCCGATATATACATTTTATTTTCAGTGAGTGTATGGAACAGCGAATTCCAATTCTATGGGTTTTTTGCAGTTGTCTCATTAATGTTTCATTTCACAAGAAAAGATGATATTAAAATACAAATAAGGCATTTTGATTTGAAATTTGTTCACTGGAGAGTTATACAGCAATCAGACCTAAAAAAAGCATAATTGGGTTATGATCTTTCGAAAAATATCCACATGGAAATTTCTAGAATAAGAGGTATTCCTTTGAAAGCGTCCTTCGTTTCGAGGAAAATATTGTCAAATATATTAGAGCTAATAAATTCCCCAATAGTAATTTGTGCCCAACTAGGTGAGTAGGTATTCCTACCCAATTCAACATTTTCTGCCAATTATTGATAGAGAGGTGATGAGCCGAATCTGTACATTCGTCAGATGTCCCTAATTATGGAGATTCGATTATGAAAAACGGAAATGAGCATGACTGCTATTTTGGGACCAGTGGCTCAGAGGACTTCCACTCGCTGTTTTCCACCCGACATGGTTTCAATCCTACTGCCGGTGAAACATTTTCCAAGGCTTCAAGAGTGGTATCAGATTCCAATTCGAACCTAACTCATACTAGTTTTGATTTTCTGAGGGTTGGTAACACTACCGAAGTAGTTAAACTTAAGTGTTTAAACCCATTTCCCACCTTTCGGTTATCGTTATTATATTTTTTGCACTCCTCATCTAAAAGTATTACGTGGCAATTTGTCTTCTGGAAAGAATTTTATATCTTTGAATTATCATTTCTCAATTTTTAGCGATATCAAATATCTCTATATTCCAATTTGACAAATCATCAAAGATTATATTATGTTTCAAATAATGTTTTGTTGAAAATAAATTCTTTTCGAAAACAATTTCAATTACTTTTTTTTTCCTATATTCAAGAATAGTCGAAAGTAAGGATTCAAAATGTTGAATCAGCAGAACCTCACTTTTATTCATTGATTGATATTTTTTGCGATTTTTTTTTCGGTTTTTTTTGGTGAAATATATAGTTGGATAAATTTCAATTTTTAGAAATTTGTTCTTTAATTCTAGCTTTTGTGTTTGATAAACTTCCGCTTATAACGTCCGGTCTCTCGCAACGACTAATTCGAATATTCGCGGTAATATACAGTGTCCGGCATGAAGTTCGCAGCATATGGAAAACTTTTTTATTATTGATTTCTCAAAAAAAGACATGCGTGATAAAAACCTCTGCATCATCCCGAACCTGAAATGCAAACGCCAAAATTGAATGTTATACGACCCTATACGAGGGAGATAGAAAAGCATGCATTGTTCTCAAAATAATATGATCCCATCACTTTATTTCTCACGGTAGAATTCAAATTCATGGGGAAATATTGTTCAAAATCAAATGTTGATTCATAAATTCGAGTCATAGCCACCTATGATCAATTTCATATTTCAACTTTTTTCCCATTTTTTCCTCAGCACCCTGTACAACATAAGGAATATTATGCTAGACGAATGGTATATTGTTAGATATGATGATATCACTTTCTGAATGTTGTCTAATTTCTCACTCCCATCGGAAATCACAATAATTGAATTATGTGACGAAATTTCACAAAAAATTTGGTCAAAATAAATAAAACTGAATTGTCTCCAAGGTATGATGCCAGAATGAAATATCTTCAAAGACAATCAGGAATTGTAAAATATGACAATTATTTTATAGTTTTTTTTTTTCAAGCAAGACATCGGAAAGCATCTACAATATTTTATTGAATTTTTTTGCGGCATTCAACGTACAAAATTGAGGTTTTGATCCACTCGAAAAATTTATTCACGTATCATTCATGAATTTCGAAATATTGTTAGTTGTTACATTCGACTTCGATAGCAATACCCAGCTTCCATAATTTTGTTCTTCGAATTTTACTGTAAATGATTGAGATACAGAACATTTGCCGATCACAGTTGGCTTTGAAAACAAATTCATTTCTAATTGTAAACAAACCATTTTTGACGCATCAAGAATAACTCACAAATCTGTTTCGTGATTTCAGTAGTTTTTCAATTCAATCATGGCTGTTCGACTACGTATACAGGAGAGAGTGGAGATTGTAATGATACATGGTGACAATTACCATACTTGTAGAGACACTGCCAATATTTTCAATGAAAGACATCCAGGTAAAAACGTTCATAATTCGACATTTACAAGAATTTTGAAAACATTCAAGGAATCTGGATCGGTTTCAAAAAAATACAAAGTGACACATAAACGACCGATAACTGAAAATGAAGATACTGTTATGAATATTATGCTGTCTACGATTGAAAATCCAAGAATGTCATTATCGCAAAGAGGAGAAAATCTTGGTATGTCCGATCGATCAATGAGAAGAGTTCTAGGTCATAATAAATTCAAACCGTATGAACCAAAATTCATACACACTTTGAAACCGAGAGATCCGAATAATCGCTTGGATTTCTGTTACTGGTTTCAGTCTATGATGGAAGATAATAGACAGTTTTGGAAAAAAATTCTTCATAGTGACGAGTCCACCTTCACATCAAATGAGGTAGTCAGCTCCCAGAATTGCAGATGGTGGGCAGATAATTATCCCCATTTCAGGATACAATGTAGAGACCAATCTCACTTCAAAGTTAACGTCTGGTGTGGAATTCTTAATGACATTATTGTTGGACCAGTATTTTTCAGACAACCACTGAATTCTGCCAGATACTTAAAAATGCTGCATACGTTTCTCTCCGATTATTCAGATGACATTCCTCTGGCCATGAGAGCTGAAATATATTTTCAACAAGACGGTGCATCCGTTCATCCTACGCTAGAAGTGAGAAAGTGGTTAAACGAAACATTTCCAAATCGATGGATTGGTAGATATTCCAATAACGCTTGGCCCGCCCGGTCACCGGACCTCACTCCTTTGGATTTTTTTTCATGGGGATATCTCAAACGGAAGGTATAGTCAAGAAGACTGTTTCAAAATATACGTCATTTGGAGAATACTATCAGGGATTGTATTCGGGGAATAGCTCCCCAGATACTAAGAAATGTTCATGATGCAATGCACCGCCGTACTATGCAGTGTATTGAGAATGGAGGACTCCACGTAGAATAAAGCATAGGACATATTTGTTCCAAGAAATGTTATTTGTATTGAGAAAATAAATTAATTGGCATTCTGGCATCATACCTTGGAGACAATTCAGTTTTATTTACTATTTGCAGCAAGATTTTGTGAAATTCCGTCACATAATTCAATTAATGTGATTTTCCGATGGGAGGGAGGAATGAGAAAATATTCAGAGAGTGATATTATTATATCTAATGATATACCATTCGTCTAGCATAAAGTTCCTTATGTTGTACAGGGCGATGAGGAAAAAATGGGAAAAAAATTTGAAAAATGAAATAGGTGGCTATGATTCGAATTTTTGGATCAACATTCGATTTAAAACAATAGTTCCCCATTAATTTGAATTCTACCGCGAGAAATAAAGTGATGGGATCATATTATTTTGAAAACAAAGCATACTTTTCTATTTCCCCCGTATAGGGTCGTATAAAATTCAAATTTGCTGTTCGCAATTCAGGTTTAGGATGAAGCAGAGGTTTTTATCATATCATTTTTGATAAATCTATTATAAAAAAGTTTTCCATATGCTGCGAACTTTATGCCGGACACTGTATCTATCTATCTATCTCCAGTTTGCATATTTCTCGCTTTGGACCAGGGTACTTTCCGTACTTTTAGAAATTTCGTTGAAATCTGAGGTAAAGATCATTTGATTTGTCTTTATTCTTGAACTAAGTAGTATTTTCCAGTGAAATAACGTCAGAATGAGCTACGAAAGGAAACAGGAGAGATTGCGAGCACTGAATGGGGAATTTTCAAGTGAATCATAGCCTGAACCAGAATCAAATTAGGACAATGACAGCCTCCCTAGCGATCATGAGTAGGTTTTTGATTTGGACATAGACTCCAGAGCAGAATATGTCTGAAAACGATAAAAATATAGAGGCTAATAATGGAAAGGATCAAATAATGTTTCGTGTACCATATTTATTCGGTAAGGATGGAACCCGTTGGCAGAAGCATCATTCCTTGATTAGGAATGTGGCAACTCTTGCCAAAAATATTGTAACTCGTTTGCCTGGTCCTAAAGGTAGTATTTGTCAAATGAAAAAAAAAAGAAATTCGGTATTCTTATTATACTGAGGACATGTTACAAAAAATTGTTTAATACACCAATACATTCATAGAGAACCAGTCATACGATGTTTCTGAAGATCGTTTTTTTCGACCAACAGATCTAATAGAAATCAAAGCATTGCTGGGTTTGCTCTATACAGTGCTAGTCAAAAGTCCGCTCCCCCCCTTGTATCTTTTGAACGGGTATACTTATAATGATGAAATTTGGAGGGTGGAAATAAACGGATGTAGGCTTCTCAACTGGTCATAACAGGTGACGCAATAGTCATAAATGATGCACAAGGCCACTATGACCAATAATTTTAAATGGGACCCTATGGCAAGTGACAGCTCGTTTGAAAGGTATTGAAAATACCTATTCAGTCATACCAATTTTGTTTGGGTTTCGGCTGATTTTGATTGATAAATTGAAGAAATACGAAAATTATAGTTTCGCATTTAATTAATAAAGATTTAAGAACCAGTTCTTATAATAAGTGTTCAAAATGTGCTCCATCTACTTCCTGGCAGTAATGCATCCTATTGCTAAACTCTTGTCGTACTCGTCCCAGTGTGTCAGCGGAAATTGCCCTACATTCTTCAACAATTCGTTGTTTCAGAATGGCAATACGTCAGGTGCTGTAGCGTAAACCTTAGATTTCAAGTACCCCATAGAAAAAATCTAATGGTGTAAGGTCCGGTGACCGAGCTGACCATTCGATCGAACCTCGTCGTCCAATCCATCTACCACGATATTCTTCATCTAGGTAACGTCTTACTGCACCGTAATAGTGTGCAGGAGCACCATCTTGTTGAAACGTTATTTCCAAGTTGTCGAATTCATCTGGATTATCTTCTAGAATTTCAAGAATTAACGACTCAATATCATTTTGTAACATCTCCAGATACAATTCACCGGTTAAGTTAGCATTGAGAAAAAGAGGCCCAACTATGTGGTTTCCCAAAATACCTGCCCAAACATTTTCTTTTTCTGGAAATTGAGTATGTTTTTCACGAAAGATGTGAGGATTGTGTCACCCAATACCTCACATTTTGGGTTAACATTTCCATTGAGAAAGAAAGTACTTTCGTCACTAAAACAAATTGTCTGTATGTAGCCTGGTTGTTGGTTCATTTTATTGGACATAGTTTCACAGAATTCTAGTCTTCGGTCGGGGTCATCATCTGAAAGTTGGTGCACCATTTTTAATTTGTATGGATGAAATTTGTTTTAGCCAACACCCTATGTACTGTCCTTGACTGACTTCACAGATAGACGCAACTTGGGCTGTGGAAGAAGTAGGGTTTACTACCATTTCTCCAATTATGTCAATTTTTTTGGCATCACTAATTGTTGGTCGACCAGATCGTTTGGCACCTTGAACACTACCTGATGCTCCAAACTTCCGAAGAAGCTTCCTCAAATAAACCCTCGATATAGGGCGATCGGGGTACCTCTCATTAAACAGTCGTTCCGCTGCATGGACATTGTTTCTACATTCACCAATTATTAAGATAGCTGCTACTTTGTCGGCTACAGTACGTACCATTTTGCCTATGTAAACACTTAAACGTCTCGTTAAACAATAGCTTAGGTAAATTTTCAAGGTATAAACACTTTTGACAAGTAGAGAATTCAAAAACGTCAACCTTTTTGACAATTAACCAGAGGCGTACTTTAAAATCTTTATTAATTAAATGCGAAACTATAATTTTCGTATTTCTTCAATTTATCAATCAAAATCAGCCGAAACCCAAACAAAATTGGTATGACTGAATAGGTATTGTCAATACCTTTCAAACGAGCTGTCACTTGCCATAGGGTCCCATTTAAAATTATTGGTCACAGTGGCCTTGTGACGTCATTTATGACTATTGCGTCACTTGTTACGACCAGTTGAGAAGCCTACATCCGTTTATTTCCACCCTCCAAATTTCATTATTATAAGTATACCCGTTCAAAAGATACGAGGGGGGGAGGGGACTTTTGACTAGCACTGTATATCTGGTTTATTCAAAAGTAGCCGACAAAATGCTGACTCATACTGAAAGATGAATGTTTAACTTGCAATAATTGTTTAAGAAATCACGTCGATGCATTCCCAAAAAAAAACATGAACAACACATACCTGATGCAGACGATAACGATATTTTCATGTGCCATATTCGCTATAAAGGAGGAAGTGAAGAAGTGAAGCAAGAGACAGAAAATGTAGATAATGACAGTTCCGGAACAGATACAGAGACAAGGAAATAGGTATTGATGATATATGTAGTAGGACTAAGGCCATGGGAATAATACAAATAATATCGAAAATGATATTAATGAAATTCGAGAAGTAGCTGGTCATGAAATTATCAACAGAGAAAGAGAAGATACAGTAGATTATGATGGAATTGACGTTGACGTAAGTGAAATCGACGATCTCTTCAACAACTATAAGCGGGAATACATTTCAATGTTTAATTAAGCTAATCACCTCTGTATCATAGTTATATAATGGAATATTTCTAGCTACGACACTTCTGTATTGATTCATATGTAGGCAATAAGTACTCATTTGACCGTTTCCTCAACTGTCCAATAAATAAAAAAAATCAAGTCCAATAGCAAAAAGGTGTTTATTTTCTTGATATACTGTATATTTCTCCAGTATTTATTGAAGCCTTTCTGATGATGAATGAGAGTGAGCAAATATAGTTGAAAGCATAAAGTTTCATATTAGTACTATCAACTGAACCGTATGTCGAAAAGTAAGCGGGTGATATTCATTTCAAATCAAACAAAACCTCAACTGTCCCATAACTGGGTGGTTTACCATTCTTTTGACAGAATACCCTGAAAATATTATATCACAAATATATAAATATATATATATATTAATATATATATATATATATATATATACAGTGACTTCCAAAAAGTTTGTACCATATGAGGAATTTTTTATTATACATTTGTCAGGAAATTTTATTCCTGATAAACATTGGTGCAGTGTGAAAAACTTGCGTTTTATGAATTTTCAAATGACGTAGAGGAGAGAACAAAAAACAGGAATTTTGATCAGAGGTACACTACCCTTATTATCGACATTATCAAAAAAGTTTTTTCGCGATATTTTTTAGAATTAGAAACAATATCTAGATTTAAAATAACAGCCACCTACGCAACAATTTTTCTCCTATTTTTCATGGTTCTTGCCCCATAAAGAGTACAAATATCTCATATACACCTCGGGCGCCTCCCTTCTACTATAATAATATTTCGAAGCAAAATTCGGTCCAATTCATTATTTATACTAGAATATCGACGTTTGTTGAAAATGGTTTGAATTTTTACTAGTTTTTTGGTGTAAATTTGCTATTTAAATCTGTATGTATGTCCATAATAACTATAATACAAATCTGCAAGTTTACGATAACAGTGTTACCTCAAAGGCTGGTCCTACTTTGAAGAAAAAACAAATTACAAAAACGTTCAGAAAACCCAATAATCCATCATTGAATACTTGAATTACCCCATTTAGTCCTTGCAGAATG
This sequence comes from Gonioctena quinquepunctata, assembly GCA_018342105.1. NCBI lineage: Eukaryota > Metazoa > Arthropoda > Insecta > Coleoptera > Chrysomelidae > Gonioctena > Gonioctena quinquepunctata. Next base: position 60,266 of record JAFIRS010002709.1, read on the forward strand.
TTCGTGCACAAAATTCTTTATTGACATTTTTTGAAATAGATTTTATTATACGGGTACAACATTTTCCAATAACATCTTCCAATTCATCGATATTTTGAAATGGTCTTCTTCGAGCATACACGTTTTTCTCAAGGTACCCCTATAGAAGAAAGGTATATTTTTTTCAAAACTAAAGTTTATTCAGTATTAACTTTGATCGTACAATATTAGGAATGATTTCATATTTCACATGCGGAATTCGTCAATGAATTACTAAAATCACCTCACCTTTGACTTTTTGACATTTCAAGCACAATTTTGCATTCCTTAACTGTCTACATTGTGGAATTTATTAATCAGATAGTAGTCCGTTTGAATTGGAGATTCGTTCACAATGCTGAGGGCATATGACAAAACTGAAATAATTCTTCTTCACGGAGACAATAGAAGAAATTGAGAAACAGCAGAAATATTTAATCTGCGTCATCCCGAAAATACGGTATGTCACACAACTGTAGAATGAATTCATCAAAAAATTTCAGCCACAGGATCTGTGGAAAACACTTTCAACACAAAACATGCTCAATGAGTAACTGGAAACAATGAATTACAACTAAATGTATTATTAGCAGTAACTGAGATTCCGTGAAGTAGTTTTGCTGCTCTATCTTCTATAAGAGCCGTGAGTAAAACATCAGCATAAAGAATATTATTGAAACATAAACATCACACTTATAAACCTAAATTTATACATCCGTTGAAAACAGGGGATTATGAAGGGATATTTAAATTCTGCGCGTGGGTACAAGGAGAGATGGAATAATATAGACAGTTCGCAAAGTATGTGTTGTTTTCTGATGGGGCAAGTTTCACTTCAAAATGGAGTAGTGGGTTGGCAAATTTGTCGGTGGTGGAACGACGAAATCCCAAATTTTCAAATAGAATGCAAGGACCAATATTCCTTTAGAATAAACATCCGGTGTGACATTTTGAATAATAAATTAACTGGTCCATTCTTTTTCCGTGACGAAACAATGGAATGTTCTTACATTTTTTATGTTTGAGATAGAGCCAATTATTGAACAATTCTCATAGCAAGAAAGAGAACGGCTTAGACGAAGCATCGTTTCATACTACGACATTAATCAAAGAATATCTCGATGACAAATTGGGGAGTAAATGGATTGGTAAATACTCAATATTTTTCTCTGTGGCCTTAAGGGAAAGGTGTACGTTCGAAGACCATTCCAAATATTGATGAATTGGAAAATGTTATTAGGAAGTGTTGTCAATGAAGAACTGTGTGCACGAACAACTAAATGTTTGGCGATCGAAATTCAAGGATTCAATGATTGATTATTCAAGTTTCTGAACGTTTTTGTAATTTAATTTTTTTTTATGTTATAATTTGGTTTTTATTTATGTTTAGGAAGTAACACTTGATATTTTGGTACACATAATGAATTGGACTGAATTTTGCATTGAAATATTATCATAGTGATATGAGGAAGGCGCCTGATAAGATACCAGTATGGAGCTAGAACCATATAAAATTGAAAAAAATGTTGCGTAGGTGGCTGTGATTTGAAAATGAATATTGTTTCTAATTCTAAACCACTTCCCCAAATACACGTACTTGGTAATGTCGAATATATATATATATATAAATATATATTTGTTTATGCATAGCGGTACCCAACAGTATGCAGATACAATTCGCTGTGTACATTAGGCTGGAGGGGATAAATGAAACTATGACAGCGCCCATGGTGTCAGGAGTAAGTGATAGTCCTGGTAATCACAAGCACAAACTGAAAACTTCAAGTTTCTGTGGTCTCCCTGTCCATTCACGAATCACTTAAAAATATCGTACCACACTTCAGATGAATAAACATTATTATTATTATCGTAGTGGTAATGATCACGGTTGTGTAGTATAACAACCTACATATAATAACAATGAGCCCTCGCTATTGCTGTATTGTCGATTGAGAAAAATAGTACCGAAAATAGTACGCAGCAAAGAGAAAAGTGTTGTGTCATTCCACGATAATTCAGTCTCTGATTCCGGGACGTGAGGTTTTCATTCGATAAAAATTTGAGATGTTTTCCGATTTTCATTCAATCGCCTAGAAGTGAACAGTAAAAGTATTACCAAGTTCCATACGACAGTGTTGAGCCGGTGATAAAAAGCAAATAGCGACTCAATCTGCGAGTTCGGAACGCCTGGACGGTGTTGTGAACTGTTCAACCTTATAAACAAGGGATAGAGATAATTTCGATGTTTCTCCGAGTTATCTATCATACACTGGCATTCTATCAGAATAAAGTAACTCGCAGAGGATTTGTGTTATAATTTTCACAAACTAGTTACGAAATCAATGGGCCTTACATGTGAACTAATATTGAATGTAATGCACCTTAAGTTCTGAGAGTAAACATCGTTATTTGTACTGTATAAGCAATAAGCAATATTTTCTTGACAATGAGGTGCACGTGTTAGAGAGTGTTGAACGTGTAAGTATTATTGAGGGACCGTTCAACCCTCTCACATCCTTGAAAGGGTGAGATTCCATATTCAACTAGAATTGTGAACCTCATCGTTGCATTGAATCTGATGCTGTCGAGTGGTTTCCCGTCAGGTTGAAGCTAGCCAGGGTTATAAAGGTACTGCTTTTCAATTTGTTCGACCACTTGGCGCCCTCACTTCTTCATGTTCCCAAGATCTTATGAACCTCCTACCCCAATAAACTAAAAAGCGAGCACATTACTTGCCGTACCTAATAGTATACAGAAGTAGCATTACTTTATGATATTGAAAATATCTACAACTTGACATACATAACATCCAAATGCGGTGAACTATCGTATCAATATACATATTTTCCATCATTTACTCATTTCTTTTTTGATAGAATGACGATGTCCTTTATTGATGAGGACAGTGATGTGATGACTAGTACCTACCTGATTATTTTTCAGCTTTCAGTACATTATCTGCATCATTATTATATTTCTTCACAATAGAACCGTTTACCTAAAAAACAATTTTTCACTCATTTTATCATTAGGTTTTCAGTTTTTCATTCAATTACTCATTATTTCTCATTTTATTAAGCTCATTTGATGCCTTATTATTACAAAGTTTCTTTCCTGTCAGTTTGTTGGAATCCAACTCCCCAATACATAATCCCTCCAAAGACTTTATTCACAACTGCGTGGTCTGAAGAGCTGCCTTGAATTTTGTAGACAGTGGAAGCCCATGACAAAATTAAGGGTAACATATTTTTTTCAGCCGTCCCATAATTAAACGTTGCTGGAAACTGTATGCCCAAGTCTTGAGGAGAAAAAGCTAACGACATATCATTTTTAACTACCCTAATGACATAGAGTTCTTGGCACTCTTTAACCTTTTACCTCAACTTGGGTGGTGAACCGCTGAAGACGTATCATTTTTAGCCACTTCAACGCCACACAGTCTTCGACGAGATACGAAATCTTGACTTGGGTGGGGGATTCATGAATCACGATTATCAGTTGACAAAGTCCTTTGCTTTGATTAGATACCTAGATTTCAGTTTCAATGTATTGACTTGTCCAAACTCTATGATTCACCAATTTGTTTCGAACGCCATCTTGGATTTGGAACTGTATTCTACTAGTCAAGCCCTTCCATTTGATATCCATATTGACAGGGTTGGAAAAAACTATGATATCCGCCATTTTGTGGCGGCGGCATCTTGGATTTGATATGATACTGAATACACATAATTGTATTGTCATCAAAACTGAAGGTGTCCACGAAATTATTTCAGATCAATTGGTCAACATGAAGGGGGTAAAATTTCAATTAATAGATTTAACCCACACAAGACACAAACAAAGCAAGCTTAATAAAACCGTTTGAGAATGGTCTCTCTTCCTTCCCTCTCCCCCACTTTCATTGAGTCTCTCTTTTATATTGGAATGAACGTTCAATGAAAAGGAAGCTACTGAGGATAAACCTCCTGGTGGTCAACGTTCTGAAACAAGATAGGTCAGATCATTCAGAATATCAACAATATATACAGTGCTTTCATCAATTGTTGAAACACTCCATTATCCTATGAGTCAATTATTTTCGGAGGTAAAGATCGAAAAAGTCAATTTTTTATTTTGGCTTTCTTTTTTTTTAACAAAAAAATTATGTTTATCCCCACTACCTTACAAGATATGGAGTCATCGATATTTTTTAAATTAAAAGTGTATATTTCCATATCAAAAATTAAAATCTCATATTTTTCTGAGTTCAACCATACATACGTTATTTGTAACACTTATTATCATTTGTTTTTATTGCAATGAAAACCTGAGAATCACTCAGTAGTTAGTTGTGTATTTTGCGACAAATTTTTCGTATAAACGGTACCATGAATACGCAAAATTGTAGTTATTGGGCAACATAAAATCCCAATTGGACGATGGAAGCATATACCCAATAATTACAAAAAGTGACTGTGTGGGCTGAGATCCTCAGAAATACAATTGTAGGTACATATTTTTTTGAGGGTACTGTTAGTGAAAAGCAAAATTTTGATTCCATATTTAAAACTGCAACATTTTCAGACAATGATCATCCTGGTCGTATAGATTCTACTATTTAATTCCATCAGGATGGAGCAGGTCCATATTATGCTCCAGTGGTAGAGATTTTCTCAATGGAACCTCCTCCAATCACTGGATGGGCCGACCTTAAAGTTCCCCAAATTTAAGTTCCATGGAGTTTTTCGTCTGAGGTTACCTGGATAGTAAAATATATATAAACCGACCTACCAATTTGGAAGACCTCAAAGAGATAATTCGAACTGAAATTCAACGAGTTAAACCAGAGATGATGTCAAACGTAACCCAGGAGTTGTCAACTAACCAAAGGAGCTCAAATCTAGCATTTGATGTCAATATGTTATTTGTTTATTTTCACTGAGTCCTGACTACTTTCAATATATTCAATGCATGGTAAATGACAGAATGGAAAAAATTCAATGGACATATCCCTCAAAGAGGAGTGTTGACCGTAGACACGTGTTTCGGGCTCTCGGCCCTCATCAGTGCGTCGAAGAAGTGCAAGGATGAACAACACTTGGTAGAAAACGACAAATCAACGGAGTCATCAAACAGAAGCCAGCCGCACATTTGTGGTTTCGGTTAGCAGACCCTGCATTCCAAGGCAACAACCAACGTTACCACGAAGGCAGCTATAGCTACCTGCGTGACATCCGAGTCCGGGATTAGAGAGATGAAAGGTAGGAATATCGAGAGGACTGTTAAACAAAGTGGAGGAAATTTAATGGACAAACCCTCAAAGAGAAGTGTTAACCGCAGACACGTGTTTCGAGCTTTCGGCCCTCATCAGTACGGTGAAGAAGTGCAAGGATGAACAACACTTGGTAGAAAACGACAAATCAACGGAGTCATCAAACAGAAGCTAGCCACACATTTGTGGTTTCGGTAATCAGACAACAGGGCAACAACCAACGTCACCACGGAGGCAGCTATAGCTACCTGCGTGATATCCGACTCCAGGATTATAAAGATGAAAGGAAGGAATATCGAGGGGACTATTAAATAAAATGGGAAAAATTTGATGTACATAACCCTCAAAGAGAAGTGTTAACGGTAGACACGTGTTTTGAGCTCTCGGCGCTCATGAGTACGGTGAAGAAGTGCAAGGATGACCAACACTTGATAGAAAACGACAAATCAACGGAGTCAACAAACAAAAGCCGGCCTCACATTTGTGGTTTCGGTTAGCAGACCCCGCATTCCAGGGCAACAACCAACGTCACCACGGAGGCAGCTATAGCTACCTGCGTGACATCCGAGTCCAGGATTATAGAGATGAAAGGGAGGAATATCGAGCGGAATCTTTAACAAAATGGAGAAAATTCAATGACGTAGCCCTCAAAGAGGAGTGTTAACCGTAGATACGTGTTTCGGGCTCTCGGCCCCCATCAGTACAGTAAAGAAATGCAAGGATGAACACCACTTGGAAAAACGCGACAAATGCAGGGTCTGCTAACCGAAACCACAAATGTGTGGCTGGCTTCCGTTTGTTGACTCCGTTGATTTGTCGTTTTCTACCAAGTGATGTTCATCCTTGCACTTCTTCACCGTACTGATGAGGGCTGAGAGCCCAAAATGCGTGTCTACTTTTCTCTTTGAGGGCTATGTCCAATATTTCCTCCATTTTGTTTAACAGCTCCCTTAATTTTTCTCCTTTTCATTATGAATAATGGAATAAATGTTCAAAAATAATGAGCACCTGTTTCCTTTATACTCAGTATATTGTAACTTGAAGTGTTGATGTATGTGGTTTGGTTGAACTCAAAAAAATATAGCCCTTTAATTTTTGATAGAAAAAATACACCCTTTCAATTCAGGATTTTTTTAAAATATGTCATATCATGTGGGGGTAAAAATTAATTTTTCGAAAAACAAAGTAGAAAACTGAAATAAAAAATCGAGTTGCTCGAACTTTACCTCCCAAAATGATAAACTCGTACGATAATGGAGCGTTTCCACACTTTATAAACGCAGTGTATTTATATATATATATATATATATATATATATATATATATATAGAGATGTACACGGTCATTGTGAATCCCGTGAAGCATATGAACGAGACGCAGTTTAGCCCGGAGTAACCTTGTTAGTCCCGATATCGGGCTCAACAAAGTATCACCCTGTATCTCTTCACTGGTTGATCAGAATTGAATGCAGGTCATTTCCCCACGTTTTAGATCGGGACACACAATATACCATTTCCATAACCAACATACGCGACTTAGTTCTTTGGTTCGAACTGTAGGGGGCGCTTTGCGTATATAGGGATATACACTGCAGAATTATATACTTCTTTGTAGAGCCCACAAACTTTTGTAGCGTTGTGTAGCCCTAAATTTGGCAACATCGCAATGGCTGCCTTCATGAATTTAATATATATGAATTGCCGGATCCGTGATCTGTCCTAGCGCAAGGAGTAGTTCATAATTCAATATAAAAAATATTTATCGTTCATTTTTCAGATTAGGGAATTTGAGTTTGAAATATATTTGATATTTGAAGATATATTTACCAATTCTTTTTCTAAGGGGAATTTTGTGCGATCAATCCATCTACATAAAGGGTGATTGGAAAAAAGTACAACATAAACAATATTGGCTTAGAAGCCTTATTCTTCAGTTTTCATCGTAGATTTAATTTTTGTGCATCAAACGATAAAAATACATTTACACTGATGTAGACCATATAAGGGAGACGGTCTACCAAGAATATAAGGCAAATATAACTTCACACTGAGGAGCGATATAATGATTTCAACCATCGTGAAGATTGGATATAAAATCTCAACAATTTTTCGAGGCAAAGGAACTTTTTTATTGACTTTGTGGAATGCAATTTTGCGGTCTTTTAAAAGTAAAATTTATAGAACTTTCCATGTTTTTTTTGTTATAAAATCACTTACATTAATTGATCAAAAAAGGGGGAAGGAAAGAACAGTTCACATATATGAAATAGGTTGAACCACCTGAAATCATCGCATTAAATTCAAGCCCAGATGAGTCTGTTGAGGAAAGATATTTTGCATTGTACACAGGGAATACTCTCATTAGTTCTAAATTGCGGAAAAATACATACACATAAAGTTCCGGTTCATTAATTTATTTTTTCAATCTCAGAAAGCTCCAACATCGACAATATTGAAGTAATAACTCGACAATATGCATCTTGTTGGTAATTCAAAGATCTAGTTGAATGTCCAGTGGTACCATATGGGTACCGTTGAAAGAATTATTTGTTCTCTACAAAATCTGATTTCGTAATGCTTGATTAAGATTATCCCCTGTTTTATTTGGATAATAAAAAATATGAATATCGGGAGGGTGCTTAGAGATCGATTGTGAATAAATGACAAAGAATTAAAATACAAGTAGTATATATTTCGTCCAATTGAATTAAAATATGCAGAAATATATGATCTCGGAAAAGCTAGTTTCAGGAACAACTAGAGATAACAAAATTGAGCATCCCAGGAAAGTAGGCAATTGTTTTTTGTGTGCATGTTTTTCGACCATAGATATCTTTTGATATGAGGAACGAATCAGAACCACAAAAACTGAACTATTCGCTGATGAGTACTCAATATTTTTTTGGGGTATTCCAATCACATGAAACCATCAATTTACTTGGCATAAATCAATATTTTCACAACTATTATTTACATAGAAAACTGTCTAGAACAATCAACGGCAAATTTTATGTGAGCAGCAGTTCGTAGAGTGATATTTTTTTCTCCTTTCGGAAAGTTTATTTTTATTTTTTGAGTATTAATATCAATGAAATATTGAACAGAAATTCATTATCCACTTTCTTCCTATCTTACTTCAAAATTAATATTTATAACTCCGAAATTTCAGAATGAAATATCAATTTCATGAATATATGAGATATTGAATTTGTTTTTCCTTTTCTTCCCGCTAAGGAAACGATCGACTATACGAAAAACCTGAACAAAAAATTGCATGAGAGATTGGTCATCTTATTTTTACTCTATATTTGACCCTGAATGGAAGTAACATTAAGTTCTCATGAAGTTCTGATCGGTGCTATTCCATGAATTATTCATGAAAATAATGTATATTATACCGAATAGGATTCAATCATTCAGAAATACTTCCCCAAAACTCGGACCTGAAACAGTAATAGGTAGGTATGTTTCTTTGTAGAGGAGAAAAACACAAGGAGTTGAATATTCCGGTTTCTGTTGAAGGTAAAGATTTTTTTTGATTCTCAAATCTTTCAGAGAATTTTTCATCTATTGATATTTTATTGCAAAATTTTGGAGATAAATATTGGTTTGGGAGTAGAACTTGAAATGATCGAAAAAACAGTTTTGGTTCAATATTTTTTCCTCGGAATCATTTGCCGAATGATAATGGAAAACCTCATTGAAATAAATAATTATATATGTCTATTGCCTGTTGCTTAAAGAAACTCCTTCATTGACTTTTAGAATTTGACTCTATTGTTAGATCATTTAATATTTTTTCCTACTTGCACTCCCCTGAATGGGTTCATTCTTGGATTATATAAAGAAACAATCAGCACAGATAATTTTCAAACAAAAATCTTATATGAAATGAGTTTTCGAGTTATATGAAATGATTTTCTTATCATATACTTCTTCAAGAATAATGTTTGATGCGTTATTAGACACTGATGGAAATGGTAATTTTTGGTGGTGGCACATTCTTCTTGCAAATTTAAATTGTGTTATTATTGTTTTTCTCAATATTGTACACACAGTGTAAAAACTTATTAATAGTTATGATTTTTGAACCCGTAAAATGGGGGAGTCACCTGAATAAAAAACACATTCATTATAAAAACACATTTATTGAATTTAACATTATAAAAACAATTCAGAATGAAATAAAATATTGATCTACGACTGAAAGACCAACTTAAGTCACTATCTTCCATCGTTCAAGATAACCTCTTGTGAGGTATTCATGTTGAAAAGGGAAATATTCTCAATTGAATATTCAATAGAAATATTTTTCTGTGAATAAAAAAATTCACGATAAAAATTAAGTTATTTTTGTGAATGACTAACAGAAAACAACTACTCCCCCGGCTAAAGCCACACTGGACATTGATAGATATACTGAAAAGACCCTAACTGAAAAGAAAAACTCTGCAATTGAAAATTTGCTTTTTCATTGGGATGATTGTTTGGTTTTCTATTCCAGTCTTGATTCATGGATGTTCATAAAATCAAATGTTGAATCATCTGCGACTGAAAGATAAACTTAAGTCACTATCTTCCATCGTTCAAGATAACCTCCTGTGAGGTATTCATGTTGAAAAGGGAAATATTCTCAAATAAATATTAAATGGAAATACTTTTCTGTGAATAGAAAAATCCACGATAAAAATTAAGTTATTTTTTGTGAATGTCTAACAGAAAACAACGACTTCCCCAACTGAAACCACGCTGGTAATTACATTACTACATCTGATAGATATTCTGAAAAGACTCTCAAACAAAATATCTGAAATTTAAAATTTGCATTTTTATTCAGATAGTTATTTTATTTTCTATTCCAGTCTTAATTAAGAACTCATATAGATGAATGAGGCAAAGAAGAATGTTTTCCAAAAGAGAGTAGGTACTCACCAGAAATCATTTGTAGCATTGATGCAAGAGAGGCATCGCATTCACTAGGTCTTCAATACATTTTTGTTGACGAAAATCAATTTCACGCTTCCACGATCATCAGGAAGACCGGAAGAATTGGGAAACACATTTTCAGAAGCAATCTCACTTTGCAAAGATGGAAAGTTAGAAACATTTATTTCGGAGAGTTTAAATGTTTTTTTGCATTTAAACCTGACATGGGGTATGATAGACTGATTTGTTTGGAAATATGAACAGGATGTTCATAAAATTAGATGTGGAATCGTGTGCGACTGAAAGATGAACTTCAGTCGCTATCTTCCATCGTTCAAGATAATCTCTTGTGGGGTACTCATGTTGAAAAGGGAAACACTCTCAAATGAATATCAAATGGAAATATTTTCCTGTGAATAGAAAAATCCACGATAAAAATGAAGTTATTTTTTGTTAATGTCTAACAGAAAATAACTACTTCTCCGGCTCAAACCACGCTGGTCATTGAACTACATCTGATAGATATTCTAAGAAGACTCTCAAAAGAAAAAATCTGAAATTCAAAATTTGCATTTTAATTCAGATAGTTATTCTATTTCAGGCTTAATTAAAAACTCATATAGATGAATGAGGCAAAAAAGAATGTTTTCCGAAAGAGAGTACTCACCAGAAATCATTTGTAGCATCGATGCAAAAGAGGCATCGCATTCACTGGGTCTCCAATACATTTTTGTCGACGAAAATCTACTTCACGCTTCCACGATCATCAGGAAGACCGGAAGATATGGGAAACACATTTTTTAGGAGCAATCTCATATTTAAACCTGTCATGGGGTATGATAGATTGATTTGCTTGAATATATGAACAGGATGTTCATAAAATCAGATATGGAATCATCTGCGACTGAAAGATAAACTTTAGTCACTATCTTCAATCGTTTTGTATTGCAAGAGCTGATGATATATTTTTCCGAATTATCTGAGCAATAAGCAGACTCATGTGAGAAGTGAAGGATAGGTATATAGGAGTGTACCCTTGTTGAACATGCAAGGAAAAATGCTCTGTTTGCCTAGTCTGATCCATATTCAATTAATTTACGTTTTATCGAGGGTAATATCATATGTGCTGGAGGTTTTATCGCATTTTTTTTTCGAGAAAGCATTTTGTCTGGAAATTCCACTGACTGCGATTTGCGGTCTTATTATCTGGCCGCAAATTGCACGAGTTAAATTTCCTAGAGGCAAAATGCTTGAGGGAAAATTTCAAAGATTTTATGATAAAATCCTCTAGCACGAATGATATTTGATGAGAATATTTCCCAAATAACATTTGAAACTGGATAATATTATCAGAGTTCATGTTATATTTGAATTTCCAACGGGGAAAATTACAACAATTCTTCTCGTTCCAAAATTGAAGGAATCGTGTGTCCGTTTCTGAATGCTTGACCCTTGACTAATGTGGGTATTCCATAGTTATCTTTGGTCAATCTATCTTTCCAACAATTAATTTAAGAATATCGAAATTCATTCAGCCATTTTCAGTTTCGTAAATGGAAATATATTTTCTCGAAGAACTGCTGTGCTATTCGTTCATTTTTATCGCATACTTGGGAGTGTTCATCCACCCATACACTGAACACTGAAATATGTATGTCTTCATTTATAACGAATACTCAAATTAAAATTTTTATGATCCTAACTTGAAAAGTAACGAAACCCCCATAGAAATTTCCAACCCCCTATATCACCCCTTTAGGGGTTGAATTTCGGAAAACACTGAAACACGTATTTATGTATTTGTAACAAAGACATATAATTCCAATTTTCATGAACTCCACTTGAAAAAACTAACGGTACTCCTATACATACTTTCAATCCTCACTTCAACCTTTAGTGTTAAATTTGAAAAAAATCCTGAAATTTGTGATTTTTATTTAAAAAGATAAGCCCAAATACCAATTTCCTTGACTCTCACTTCAAAACTTTCACGCTGAGGTTTATATGAAAAACTACATAATTCTCACATATCTAGTTTCTAAATCCCTAATAAATATTTTGAACTGAAAAACGTGCAAGGCAGTAGAGGCAACGCCGCCGGGACACACAGAGGCCGTTTTGATATAGGCAATATACGTTTGGGATTCATAGCGTAGTGAAAGAATAATTGGCTCTACAACGTTTCAAAGGAGTATACAAATTTTTAAATATTGAGAATTGTTACCCCTCTAAGTGTGCTTCGACGGAAAATGATGGAATGATGTCATTGCACTGGAATATACTCTTCGCCCATTCTGAAAAGTGCGGGTTCAAGAGCGACCCATTCATATGGTGGGCTTCACAAGCTACCGTGTACAACTATATATATATATATATATATATGTATTTATATATATATATATATATATATATATATATATATATATATATATATATATATATATATATATATATATATATATATATATATATATCAAATCATTGCACAAATCGGGTCAAAAATATTATATGGATAACTAGCGTCCTAAATCTTCAACATCGAGCTTATCGAAAGTATTTGAAAAAATAATCAAAGAAAGGCTGACAATATACTTAGAAAAACACACATTTCTCTCACCTCATCAATTTGGAGTCCAACAAAATGTATCTACCCAGCATGCTATTAGTGTCTCAACCTCAAAAATCTACAATTCAATAGACGACACCAAGCCATGTCAGGGTATATTTCTCGATCTAACAAAGGCCTTCGATACACAAAACATAGGCGGTTGCTAGATAAATTAGAAAAAAAGTATTAGGAAAAACGTTTCGAAAAGTTTTCGAAAATTATCTAACGGACCGAAAGCAGTAAGTTCTGATAAACGGCAAAATAAGTGGCAAAATGGTGAAATTAGTGCCACAAGGTACAGTCCTAGGAGCTATACTCTTTATAATTCATTCGAACGACCCGCTAATATTGAATTCCACTGGCACCATAATTCCTTTTGCCGACGACACGGTCTTAGTTTACGCAGGGAAAACGTGGAGTGAGGTGAGGGAAACTGTCACAAATGATCGAAAACTCATTTCAAATTGGCTTGATGAAAATAGCTTGTCAATTGATCATTCCAAAGCAAAAATTACACCGTTTACCTCTTACAAAAAATTCCTACCCGCTAACGATACTATGGAAACCAACAACATACTAATACTCCCCATTAATTCAGCTTAAAATATCGGTATCGTATTTGACTCATTTCTGACAGGGGACATCCATGTTCAAACTATAATCAACAAACTCCGCAAACTCAACGTTAAGTTCAAACAATTAAGTTTTCTACACTCATTACATTTGAAAATATTGTACTATCCACTAGCGGAGTCCATTATACAATATGGATAATAGGCTGGGGAGGAATAAGGACAACAGAGGCAGGATCCATAGAAGTTTTACAAAAATTCATTCTGAGAATAATTTAAAAAAAAACACCACTATATTCTTCTGACCTCTCATTCAGTGATGCGCAAATCCTGGACTCACGACAACTTCACTGCAATTCTTTATCATTATTCACATTTAATATACCCTCGTCTACTCTGATAGAACATCAATACCAGACCAGGAAGAAATGAGCTACAAATAAAATAGTACCACGGGCTCATGAATCAATAGGCCAAAGATATTTCGTCTACATTGCACCAAGGTTGGGAAATTCATTACCTAGCTCATTTAAACTCGAAAAATGTATACAAAAAAAAGGTGAAAACTTTGATTTTATCAATGAACAGGATTTCTTTCCATAATCTCATCAATCCCTCATATGTACTTTTATTGCATTTTCAAGTACTCCTAATGTATTTTTCATTTATTTTCAAGTATTTCATTATATCACTTCGGATTTTACTTTTTGTATTGTTATAATTTAATCTTACGCTTTTAATGTGTATACTATATCAATACATATGCATTATAGTATTCATGCACACGTAATATATCTATATATAAGTATAGTACTAGTATTTTAGTTATAGTAGGATAGTATTCTTACCAAAATACCGATCCTCTTTATCAAAATATCAAAACATATTTATAATTCGTAAACCACTAAATAGTTATTTTTATAGAGTGAGGAATTTACATGGACAAGCAAGCTCTACAGCTTTTTTGGGTGATACCACCTTTTTCACTCTGAAACTTTGGTTTTGTAGATGTTTTTTTATAGATTGTAACCGATTTGGTGAATATATATATATATATATATATATATATATATATATATATATACGTAAGGTACGTTGCATCTTGCATATAGAAATTGTGAGTATTTTATTACGATGTACTCATATGGCGCAACTCTAGTGACCCAAAAGTATGCTTGAATTTGACTTGAAATGGTAATTTCTAAACGTATTCATTTTCAACCACCACACTTCGTTATAAAATTTCATTATATACCTGTCATACACGGGCATAAGATTAATTAGACCATACCATGTATATAGAAAGATAATCATATCTATGGATTGCATCGTTCAAGTAAAGCCAATCAAAAAATACTGATCACCTGAATTCTTGAACAAAACTCACTGGAGTTTGAGATGCATTTGTTCTCTTTATTATCAAGAGAAATATCAAGATCAAAATTATATAGATATAAAATACATATTTGAAGAGATTCCATACAATATGTAAAAAACCCCGTAGATCTGATGATCCGCATGTGGTATATCTATGAAATATCGAATCCCTATTCATTTAGTGTAATTGGATTGAGAGTTCAGTGAGAATTGAAAATTACAAGACTTTTCATATAAATCAAATTCCAGACAAATATCGAATGACATTGCATTGGAAACATATTTTATCATTCGGGTAACAAACGGTCGATGGTTTCATTGAATTGATCAATCATTTTGGAATTCCGGCCAAACTAACTCACTTCATCGATAAAGGAAAATGGCTTAGTGATATCATTTCAGCAGTAAATGGGTCAGAAAGAAAAAGAACGCACTTTTTGAGATAATCCTGAAAAATAATTGTGTAAAACACAAAAATAAAAACCCTTCGGAGGTTTTTTCCAATTGTGCAGTGCCCACAAAATCTGAAGATACTCAGGCTATTTAAATTCGACGATCAAATAGAGTGGAATGTGGGTGTTTCAAAACAGATGTCACCCAATATTCAAATTTTATATTGCTTTCATCTTTTTCTATTTGCATGTGATGTATTCCAGTCATATTGAACTCATTATGGGACTATATAATACTATGATAAAAATGGAAGATGATATATAGCTGGACCTTTTCCGAATATACTCCAAGAAAATTAGGTATATCTGACAAATCCAGAGAACACAAAGTATCCAATTTACATGCCCCCTTGATTTTGTGAGAATCTTGAATACATTGTTATCAAAATGGATATACTGTGCACCGGATTCGAAGAATTTCGAAATGATTCGAGAAGCAGCCACACGGACCTCTTCAGAGGATTTCTCTACGTAACTTTTAATAATGCAATCCAGTCCAGTGAAGTGCGCGGCATATTTTGGAGGTAAATTTGTATTGAATTATCCAATTGGTAGAGTGTATCATTAGTTTTTGTTATGTGTTGTAGATGAACGAAGAACAATCAGTTCAGTTTTTCAATTGCCACAAAAATTCGTAACAATATAATTAAAAATGCACATGAATGATATCAAAGATTTCACTATATATATTTATACCTACCAATTGATATTTCACCATTGCAGCAAATGAAATCTCTATCTTTAAGAACAACCGGAGCATAGCAATCAATCAAAGATCTGCTTCAATCCATTAGATCACTCTAAATGGTTTTTTTTTTAGAAAATTGATTATTTTTGTAAGTTAGCCTAGTTTTCGGAAAAATGGTTGTCCTGGAGATTTCCGGGGCAGCTGAATACAAATACATTGTAAAAAAAATTTTTGTAAATATATTTTAATTTTATTATATATTTTTCTGAATAATTGTAAGTAATAATTTCCCAAGAGAATTGACATTGGTTGAATTTTCTTTTGAGATTTCATTGATATTTCCCTATGAATATATGGAGAAATATCTTTTTTGACGAAAGTAACCAAAATGTGTTGCTGTTCCTGTTACCTATAAATGATAGCGCGTGCAACTAAGAACACGTGACAAGTGAAATTTATTTGACGATCTAAACCTTGGTTTGTAAGAATATATATATATATATATATATATATATATATATATATATATATATATATATATATATATATATATATAAACCTTCTTAGTCTCAATAACTAAGCTCCTAAGCTAATGTAAGTAACTAATTTTGAGTCGGCGCCAAACGAACAATCAACGAACATCATTAAATTACTTCAAAAAAATTATCAGAATGTGTCCGCGCATTTTACGCCTTACCTAATTCATTTGCTTGTTTGTTTGGGTGTTAAATTTTTTGGTAAATTTTTATATGTTTTTTTTTTTATTTTTCAATTTTTTGTGGCTGAAATCTACTAATTACTGACTGCTTGTTTTTTTATTACTTCCAAAATAATATGATTATCTACTTTTACTATTTGTTGTTATATAAATTATTTTTGTTGTTCTGGTAAGTTTATTTCATTACTTTGTATATCATTCCATCCTCTCATAGAATATAATAACTACATAAGTGTGCTAATGTTCACAAGTGAAAAATCAATTATCCCTATTTTTCTACCCGTAAGGGTGGATAATTCCATTCGAAATCCAAATTTAATCAACTATGAGGTATACCCTATCTGATAAAAGAAGAATCATCCAAATCGAAGATCCCAGTACAAAGTTATGCCTGATAGAATCGGTTAACGAACCAGAATTCAGAGGGTGGGTGATCAATATCCTTCATTTTAGGGGTGGATTTTATATTTTAAATTCAAATGGGACCAACTTCGGAGTACGCTTCATCCACTGAAAGAATTATAGGAATCGGATGCGTCAGTAGAAAGTTATGCGTGATCATACATAAAAAAAATGATAGAAAAAATATACGCGTCGACTAGAGAATCTCCTTGTTTTTGGTTTCGTCGGTTAAAAAGTGTGTGCTTGATTAATTATTTAACAGATAATTTGCCAACTTACATTGAATATTGAAAAAAAATGAATAACTAATGGTACCACTCGCAAAAATGGAAAATTTTACATAAAAAAAGGAAATAAAAAGTTTCTTCAAAATAAAAATTATAAGCTGCAGAATTCTTTTGCTAACGTGCGATTTTGAAGTGCAGCGCTGGAGGAGTACGCAGCCACTAGCGCTTCACACTAAATTTGTTATTACTTTTGATCTAGTTGATCAAATTAAGCTAACAAAAAATCATTTAAAAAAGAAAAATGCAGCTAACGAGAAATCATGTTTTCAAACATGAAAAAAAATATGTAAAGGAATAGTACGTATATGATATTACGTCAAAGCAGAATTCTGTCTAAAATCAATTGAAGATCTTAATTTTTTCTCAAGATAAACATCTGGAATTTTCACATATCACTCTCAAAATGACAAATAAAAAAAGGCAATTTAAACAAAAACTTACGGAGCTCAAAATATTAAATAATTGGAAAAATTAAAATTTGAATTTTTAGGCCCTCCAAAACCAAAAAATTAGGCCACATTTTTCAACCGATTGAAACAAAAGTACGTCTCATCAATACCTCGGCTAATTTCGAAAATGGTCCAGTAATTTCAAAATGGCAGCTGTTGAAAGATTTAGAAAAAATCGCAATATTTCATTTCCATACCAAATATCGGCAAACTATAGGTCGTTTGATAGAGATTCATTAGCTCCACAACTTTTACCCAAAAAGTTTTTCTCCGAGATGTACATATAAATAAAAAATAGCTCTAAATTATCATTCATGTAAACTACCTTTACGACTATTATATTTTTGTTCAGCGACCTCATAAACCCCATAACATCAATTTGGGTCGAATTACTTTGATATCCATTGAGTTATTTGAAATTTGCCTAACAATCAGCGCACAAATATAAGTTTATAACTTTTTTCTGCCAGTCATTTCTGAGTTATATCAGAGGATTTTAGGAAAATCCCCCAGGATTCCGGAATGATGCATAATTTTGAGCTATTTTTACTCCACTGAATCAACTCTAGAAATTTTATGATCTGCTGCGATTGGGGAGGGTATATACTTGTTGTATTTGACGTATTTTTGTAACTATCAAGGAATACCATATTTCATTATTACATCATCCATGACCGGTCCCAAAGCAATTACGATTTTTTTTGTGAAGTTATATAAATAATGGAAGTGAAGAAAGACATAACCCCCCATGGGCTGATCATTTGATGACAACAGAACATACATGTTATAGGAAATAAAATAGAAAAAACATGGCAACAGCGCTGGACGCCGTATCGTGTTGAGTATGGAAGATATAATATAAATTGGACGCAGGATCATACTAAATATGAGAACAAATTATTCACCGGACGCAAAAATGATATGATAGTGAAAGGACGCAATATTGTGAAGGTATACTTTTTTTTATTTTTGAAGTTATTGATGATCTGAAACCAGCTATGGGCAGGATTTTTCGCGTAGAACCAGTATACTTTATCAGAATATATATATATATATATATACATATATATATATATATATATATATATATATATATATATATATATATATATATATATATATATATATATATATATATATATATATATATATATATATATATATATATATATATATATATATATATATATTATATATATATATATATATGTAGGTGGCGATATTTTTAATTCTTTCAGTTTATACATATTTTTATCAATTATGTTGGTTGTGTTATTTTCATTATTATTCCTTGCAGTATGTTCATTATTATTTCACCCAGTATTGTATTTTCGGCATTTGGTAGGAATCGCCTTAGTTGGTTGGTTGGTTTTTTGAGGGAATCAAGTAATAATATACTTTTGACATTGACGCGATATTTCAAGAAAGTAGAAGTTTTTCTTAGGAATATCAACTTATCAAAAAGACGAAAAGACGTAGTATTGAGAGTCGAGCCGCGACAGATATACAAAGATTCCAAGAAACCAAAAGGGTTCAAACTATTAAATAGGTACCCGAATATGATGACGTACAAGCTGTCAGTGTTCATGTTGATTCACAGTTTATTTTGAATAAACTTGTTCATTCACCCCTGGGATTATCATTCTCCTAGACAAAGAAATGGAAACCTACATTTCGGGGGCTCAACCGGGATAGAGAACAAAATTTAGTTGAAGCTGCGAACCGTTAGACGTTTACCTGACTTTTGAAAAGTGATTCGACGAAGAAGATTCAAAGGCCTATTATTGAGGACGACGGAGGTAGACGACTTCAAGATAAACTAGACGTAGTAGAAAGATCCAAGGAGTGTGGACAACTTAGATGCATTCGTTTCAATCGAGGAAGACGGACGTAAGAGGACTTCAAGGAAAACCAGACGTGGGGAGATCCGAGAGGGAGTATAGACGTATTCGTTCCCGTAGTCCATGGTTTGGTAATTCAATGATATAATTATGGATTCAACAAGGTACGATGCACAGTTTTTCCAATAATCAGTATCGAATGGGGGCATAGACGAGTTAGACGATCATAATACACCAGTGTTAATAGAAGATATAACATTGAATTATTTTGACAAAGACTGAGAGTTTTACTCATTCAATTATTTCAAAGTTTGATTCACTACTTCTGTTTTGTATTCTGTAAGCGTCACGATATTCGGGTTCAATTTGATATTTTGCTGACAAAAACATTATTGATTGTTTGAAGAATTTTGAAGTTGCGACTCGACTTGTCTCAGATTCATTCGAAGTTTGAAACATAGGGCGAATTTTGTTTGTTGTATTGTTTCGATTTTCGAACTGATTTGTTGATCTGACTTATTCTTTGACACCGCATTTATTTTTTGCATACAATGCCTAATTTGGAAGATATTTCAAAAATCGGAAAAAATATTTCTAGTAGCTCACTCGAAGCAGTAAAGGCCTTACATGTAGTTGCCTTTAGAAACGAGGGAGAAGGTAGGAAAACGCGAAAAGAGATGCACGACTTTTCTGGTTTTCATTTAGATAAAAAGTCTTCAGAATTTGCGCAAAAAGTGATTGAGGTGAAACAAAAAGTGCAGTTGCCTGATCTTATTGCTATTTGTAGTATAATTGATCTTGATTATTCGGGTAGTAGTGGAGAAGTGGTTGTGCGCATCTGTTCCTTCATGAATGACCTTCAGTCTCATGGTGAAAATGAGAAGACAGATGATGAAGGAGTGGAAGAAGAAGCAGAGGAAGAGGTGGATTCTGATGAAGACAAGAATGGAAATGACAGAGGTGCCAAGAGTGGTGAATCTTTTGGAAATACGAATCTGAAGGGTTCGTTCTCATTGACATTCAAATACGTTGAAGATAGTATTAGAACATTTGATGGAAAAGACAATTAACCAGTTCGAAAATAAATTGAAGATTTCGAAGAAATTCCTGAGCTGACAGGATGGAATGACCTACAGAAGTTGATATTTGCGAAAAAATCGTTAAAATGACTTGCATAGCTTTTCATTCAGTCAGAAAAAGGAATCACAAAATGGGTGATTCTGAAAAAAAATTGATTGCGGAGTTTGAAGTGAAAATACATTAATTATTGATGGCGAGGAAGGAACGGAGGGAAGAGTCGGTGCAAGAACATGTTCTGATAATGCGAGAGATTGGAAGCGGAGCAACATAGAATCGGAAGTTTTGATTCAATATATCATCGATGGTATACAGGATGATACAAATCAAATAAACTTATTATGTATGGAGCAAAAACATTTGGTGAATTCAAAGAAAAAGTGAAGTTATATGAGCAAATCACAATTCCAAGAACAAAACCAGGTCAAGAGAGAAACAAAGAGGGAAAGCACATGAAGGAACGGACATTTGAAACAAAGGAAGACAAAGACGAGAAAAGGCATAGGAAAACCAGCATGCGACTTTGTTTATACATATTTTTATCAATTATGTTGGTTGTGTTATTTTCATTATTATTCCTTGCAGTATGTTCATTATTATTTCACCCAGTATTGTATTTTCGGCATTCGGTAGGAATCGCCTTAGCTGGGGTTGGTTTTTTGAGGGAATCAAGTAATAATATACTTTTGACATTGACGCGATATTTCAAGAAAGTAGAAGTTTTTCTTAGGAATATCAACTTATCAAAAAGACGGAAAGACGTAGTATTGAGAGTCGAGCCGCGACAGATATACAAAGATTCCAAGAAACCAAAAGAGTTCAAACTATTAAATAGGTACCCGAATATGATGACGTACAAACTTCAGTAAGCTGTCAGTGTTCATGTTGATTCACAGTGTATTTTGAATAAACTTGTTCATTCACCCCTGGGATTATCATTCTCCTAGACAAAGAAATAAAAACCTATATATATATATATATATATATATATATATATATATATATATATATATATATTTGGTAGTGCAGTCACCAGGGCTGAAGTTACGAGTACTCCCGATTCTATTCAACTTTTTGAGTCTTCATTGACTCTTCTTCAGGAACCCTACAATTGTTGAATTTCCGTTAAATTAATAATGAAAAAAATTTTTTTTTTGACCTACGAATTTTGAGGGCTTAAATAAGCGTTGTCCACAAACATATAACACAAATGCAGAGATTACAGCAAAATTAACAATACATTGAAAACAGGGGCGAAACACACGTTTTCTTTGAATACATGATAGTGTTAATATGAGAAAAAAACTTTTTTCAAAACTAACAACTGTCAGATTTGTTGATGAGGAAACATGAGTTGAGGAGTCTGACATGAAAAGATTGAATCACTTACAGTACTTTCGCATTCATTGGAGATCTGCAGCGATTGGTAATCCTTTGGTATCCACAAATATAGTTTTCTGATTGCACGCCACTGATGACCGAACCTTTCACGATCGAATGTCCGGAATCGTAGGTATTCTTTCGGATTGTCACTTAACTATTGAAATAGGGAAAGTTATCCACGATGGATTATCCGTAACAATCCTACCGACTGCGCCAATTAAGTATTTCGTTTCGAAATTTTTTCAAAAAAAAACTTTTATTAAAAATTACAAGTACAAAAATTAGGTGTGAATACAACAAGAGATACATCAAGACTAAATCTATGAGAAAAAGCAGAAATGAATGTGGATAAGTAAAATGCTGATTCGGTTCCTGGAATCTGAAAGCCTCGGGATGGCCGCTCCGTGGGAAGTGCTGACTCGGCTTGTGCCCATGAGAAGTGGATGATGTAGTTTGCGCGAAAAAGTACTACGAAATTGAGAATAGAATTCACGTGTCACATGGTACCTTTCTGACTAATGTGATTAGCTGAGATGATATTTCCATTTCTAATGAAAATTGTAGACTGTCAGTTTGACGTTAAGAAGTTTGTTTCATCTGATAACGTTCATTATATTTTATCACCAATAAATAACTGGTGCAATGATCATTTGTCGGTGATGGCACTCGTTCAAGGGGATGCGCAGCTGCTATCACCGATGATAGACGATATTTCCATCCCACCCCACTCCACCACCCTTTTCGCTATCAAGAGATTTGAAGAAAACTGTTTTTTTCAGATTTAGATACCCGTTATGGAAGTCGGAATCGATTCTTAATAATGGCGAATGAATATGTGATTCTTCTTTAGGATAAAAGATGCTAACTTTTATATACCAGACCATCAACTCCGAAAAATTGTATGAAAATTGAAGAAGTGGGTATTTCATTCCGTATCATTCATTTGCTCAACCCATGACAGGTGGAGAACAGCCATAGAGGTTCAATAAAATTGTCATCTGGTTTCATATACCTCGAATGAACAATCTGATTTCCAATTATGGAAACTCCGCCCTTTCGAATACATTTTCTAATATTTCTCAGTTGAGTAACACTTGTGTTTGTGTTTTGTGATTGCAAAGGATCTCTCGAATGCTATGCTCAATTTTTCTTGTCCGTATCATGTATTTGTTCACCCCATGACAGGTGAGGAACAGCCATACAACTTCATTGAAATTGTCATCTGGTTTCATATACCTTGAATGAACAATGTGATTTCCATTGATGAGAATTCCGCACTCTCGAATGTATTTTCGAATATTTTTTTGTTGAGTATCAATTGTATTTCGTGATAAAAAAAGAGCTTTCGAATGCTACATGCTCAATTTTCTCTTGAATCTTCCACCAGATTAATAGTCAACAAGTTTTCTAGGTGACTGATATATCTTCGTTTCTAAACTTTTCATTCGAAGGTCTCTATTTTCAAATCCATCGTGAATCGGAAAGGATCTAGTACTTCAATTGAAACACAACTGGGCTTTGCACTCATCACAACAATCTTGTGAGGTATTTTCTCCTTAATCCACCAAAACAGTACCAATTTTGAATGAATGAATTAAATAAGTGTTATATTCATGTTTTCAAAATCAGAATCGTATTTGCTGAGGCACCTGAGTATCATTTCTTATGTAAATGCAAGTTAGACTGATTCATACATTGAGAAAAAATCAGAATTTCCCTTTATAGATATGAATAATTGAATCATTCAGACGCTAAAATATAAAATACAAAATACAAACATATATATATAATAAAATATATAATATATATATATATATATATATATATATATATATATATATATATATAATAAAATATAAAATACAAACATATATATATGTATTGTCAACTAAAAAAAATCATTATTCAATGAAAATACACAAACACATTCAGCAGAAAGTAACGGTGAAACAATCTGGAATTTGACCTTAAATTATTTCACCAGGTAGAACCTACCTGTACTATAGAAGGATGATTTCTACTGAATGTGTTTTCAGTTGAAATACATATACCTATTCATATAGGTTTGTATATTATATTTTAGCATCTGAATGATTCAATGATTCATATATATTAAATGAAATACCGTTTTTTTTATTTATGAATTAGTCTAACTTGCATTTACATCTGGAGTGCAGGTAGGTTCTACCTGGTAAAATGATTCAAGGTCAAATTCAGATTGTTCTACCGTTTTTATTTCTGAGAATATTGAACTTATGAGTGAGAATCTTTGATTGCAATTCATTGAAAAGTGTGGATAGACCAGTGAAGACAAATAGAAAGGTAACTAATGTCATTTGTTCTCAGTTTGTGGTGAAAATTATTGGAATAAATGTGTTTCCGAGTTTATTCACGTATTTCTAAAAATGAGTTCTCATTGTCAAACATTTATGTGCTCTGAAATCAACCTTCATTATTATAATCACAATACTTGCAGTGCATCAAACTCGCAAGCATTACATAAAAGATATAGGACGTTTTTTTGCCTATTTGTAACGTATTGATTCAACCAATATGGGAAATACTAAGTGGAATATTTTCGGATGTAATACAACTAGTGCTATAATTATAATCGTTGACAGCACTCGTTTGAAAGGATGCGCAGCTACTATCACCGATGATAATCATAGCACTGGTTATTTTCCTCCGAAAATATTCCACTTAGTATCTCCCAAATTTGTTGAATCAATACGTTACAAATAGGCAAACAAAAGGTCCTACAACTTATATGTAATGCTTGCGAGTTTGATGCACTGCAAGTATTGGGATTATTGATTTGTTTGAAAATATGAACAGGATGTTCATAAAATCAGATGTGGAATCATCTGCGTTTGAAAGATGAACTCAAATCAATATCTTCCATCGTTCAAGATAACCTCTATTGGGGTATACATGTTGAAAAGATAAACATTCACAATTGAATACTGAACAGAACAATGTTTCTGTGAATTGAAAAATGCACGATAAAAATGAAGTTATTTTTTGAGAATGTCTAACAGAAAAGTACTACTTCCCCGGCTGAAGCCACGCTGGACATTGAACTACATCTGATAGATATTCTGAAAGGACCCTAACCCAAAAGAAAAAATGATGGAGGTTGATTTTACATTACATAAATGTTTGATAATGAGAACTACATTTTTGGAAATTCGTTAAAAAACTAAATTTCACCGCAAACTGACCACAGATTACATATGGGGTATGGGGTCGGGGTGTCGTATGGGGTCGGCTTTAGAATAGCCCCATGATGAATCCTGCCTGTCGTAAGAGGCGACTAAAAGGATAACCGTAGGTGGAAGATGGTCTCATCGTCCGGTTAAATACCACCATATCGACTTTGTGTGCTGTGAAATGGACCATTCCATGTTTCAGTGTTCGGTCGATACTTTCCGGTCTCCCTCTTTCCTTTTCCCCAATTCCTCCTTTATTTTCAGGTGCATCCTAATAGTAATAATGATGAAGTCTCCTAGAGTAAAACACTCCGGAAGCAAAATACCTCTCCATTCGGATTTCCGGGCGAGAGGTACTCGAGGGGACTCAACATTAAAAATTTATTTTTGCAACATCCGCGGACTCAACAAGAACATCAATGACGTCCACCATCACCTACAGACGGAAAAACCGGATATTCTGGCTCTAACAGAAACACAAGTAAACTCGTCCACCAACAAGGTCCATATACTTTGTCCTGGTTACGAACTCCATTCTCGATTCAGGTTCAAAGGTGGAGTGTGCCTTTACGCCAAGGCTAACCTTTCATGCCAGCGTGAAGAGAGTTTGGAACCGAAAGACTTTGATGTGATGTGGTTCAAGCTATCTGATACCAAACTGACTAAGTTCCTCTGCTGCCTTTACCTATCACCTAATGAACTTTCATGTAACGACCTCTTTGAGTTTTTATCACTCAAACTGGACTTCATTCAGGAGAACCATCCAACAGCTGAAACCATAATCATGGGAGACTTCAATGTACATAACGCTGCCTGGCTCAAATTCTCTGACAAAACAGATGATGTAGGTCGTCAAGCCCAGGCCTTCGCCATCACTCATGGTCTAGAACAACTGGTCGAGCTACCAACCCGCATCCCTGATGTCAACAACCAGTCTGCCAATACACTAGATCTTTTCCTCACCACCAATCCTGACCCGTATAGAATAGAAGTTTGTGCCCCACTTGGAAACTCTGACCACACCCTCATCTCCACAACATGCTCTTTCCATTTACCATCGAGCTGCACAATACCACCCCGTCTCATGTGGCATCACAATTCGGCCGACTGGGAAGGTCTTCGTATGTTTTTCTCAGCGTTTCCATGGAAGAGAGTTTGTTTCTCTTCAGTAGATCCAACACGATGTGCTGAGACAATTTCTGAAATCATCATGTTGGGGATGCAAACTTACATACCGAATACCGAAAGAAGAACATCATCCGATAAGACCTGGTTTAACAGAAACTGCTCTAGATCTGTGGCTTCCAAACAGGCAGCATACCATCGATGGCTAAAAAATCCGGGTCCTGAGACCAGAGCAGCATATGTCGAGGCTAGAGGCATATGTAAAGAGACAATAGAATGCTCAAAAGATGCCCACAAAGCCAAAATAATATCAAAACTTGCTGAATGTCCTAATGGATCCCGTTCATTTTGGTCTTTCGCCAAAGCTGTGGGAAGAAACTTCACTTCCAGCTCATTTCCTCCCCTAACCAAAGAAGATGGAACACTAGCAACGACTGCCCAGGAAAAAGCCAATATCTTTGCGCACCTATTTGCTGGAAATTCCACTCTGGATTCATCGGAAAAAAAACAACCCCCGAACATTACACCTATTGACAGTCACATGCCCGAGATCACCTTTCGCCAACGTACTATCAGAAAGATTTTGCTGGGTCTCAACACCAACAGAGCCTGTGGATCTGACGGAATCCCGCCGATTGTTCTCAAGAAATGTGCCCCCGAACTAACACCTGTTCTTTGCAAGTTGTTCAACCACTCTTACAATTTGGGGGTATTTCCGTCCAATTGGAAAATTGCAAGAGTACAGCCAGTCCCTAAAAAAGGCAAAAAGGCCCTACCTAGCAACTACAGACCTATCGCACTGCTATCTATTATTTCAAAGGTCATGGAATAAGCCATCAACATCGAGCTCATGGAATATCTGGAAGACTCAGGAATTGTCAACGATAGGCAATATGGCTTCCGCCATCAGAGATCAACTGGTGACCTGCTCGCTTACGTCTCACATATATGGCAGCTATCTATTGAAAAGTATGGAGAAACTTTAGCTGTGGCATTAGATATCTCCAAGGCGTTCGATCGAGTTTGGCACCAGGGACTCCTCGCCAAGCTTCCGTCTCATGGCTTGCCCCCTCAGCAGTGTTCTCTGCTTGCTAGTTTTCTCTCAAACAGGTCTCCCCATGTAGTGGTCGATGGAGTTTCATCTGACACTCTACTCATAAATGCTGGTGTTCCGCAAGGATCCATTCTCGCACCAACACTATTTCCACTTCACATCAACGACCTGTTGAAAGCAACTTCATGTCCAGTACACAGCTTTGCCGATGATAGTATCCTCCATACCGCTTTCTCTTCCAGGGCCCCTATATCAGCCCGTGAAACCAGAAATGAACGAGGAAGAAATGTTAATAATATAAATATGGACTTAGCAACAATTCTCGAATGGGGATCTAATAACTTGGTAGAATTCAATGCAAACAAAACACAAGCATGTCTTTTCTCTAGAAAAGCCGATCTCACTGTGCCTAACATAACTTTGTCAGGAGTAACCATACCACTGAAGCCATCCATATTGATGCTTGGTATTACTATCAGCAATAACCTTTCCTGGAAAAATCACGTGAGGTCTATTGCCAAAAGTGCATCCCAAAAACTTGGTTTTCTGTTTCGTGCCAAGAGCTATTTCACCCCCAGTCAGCTGCTTATGATCTATAAGGCACAGATCCGACCTGTCCTGGAATACTGTTCCCATATTTGGAGTGCGGCACCTAAACATATCCTGAGGCTATTGGATTCTGTCCAAAAAAAGGCAATTCGTCTCGTCGGTGGTGCCTCGCTTACAAACTCGCTCACTTGTCTGGAACACCGTAGAAAAGTTGGCGATTTGTCTCTATTTTATAGATATTTTCATGGGCGATGCTCTTCTGAAATATCAACAATCGTTCCTGCTTTGGCAGTCTCTTCGAGATAAACCCGTCAAGTTCAGCCATCACACCCCTTCGTGGTCACAGAACATCACTTTCCAAAGACTCGTTCATCCAACGAACAGCGAGGCCTTGGAACTCATTGCCTAGGGAGGTGTTCCCCGAGGCATACAACTTTCAGAAATTTAAGAAGAACACCAACTCCTACCTTCTTTCCCTAGGTTCCCACGATGTTCTCTGAACATTACAGGATATCCCTTTGAAGTGGGAACTAGAACATTAAAAAAAATATAGTGTTATTTTGTCTTCACTGGTCTATCCACACTTTTCAATGAATTGCAATCAATAATGCAGTTTCAACAATTCTCACTCATAAGTTTAATATTCAATATTCAGCAGAAAGTGGAAAGAAACGGTGAAACAATCTGGAATTTGACCTTGAATCATTCTACCTGGTAGAACCTACCTGCACTACAAAAGGACGGTTTCTACTTAATCTGTTTTCATATTCATATATGATTGTATATTATATTTTAGCGTCTGAATGATTCAATAATTCATATTTATCAGGGGAAATTCTGTTTTGTTTTCATTTATGAATTAGTCTAACTTCCATTTACATAAGAAACGATTCAAATACTCAAGTGCCCCAGCAAATATAATTCTGATTTTGGATAAATGAATATAACACTTATTTGATCATCAACATTGGTACTGGTTTCCATTGATGAGAATTCCGCACTCTCGAATGTATTTTTAATTTTTCAGAAGTAAATACCCCATGAGCTTGTTATGATGAGTGCAAACCCCAGTTGTGTTTCAATTGAAGTACTACACCCCTTCCAATTTAGGATGGATTCGAAAATAAGGACCACCGAATGAAAAGTATAGGAACAAAGATATATCAGACACCTAGAAACCTTGTTACTATTAATCTGGTGGAAAGATTCAAGAGAAAATTGAGGATGGCATTCGGAAGCTCCTTTTTCACACGCTTTATATTAGCTTCACTTGTTTGTTTGTTTGTTGTGTCCTTTGGGCACGATTTTGACCCACTTCCAGACGTCCGAATTATTTGAAATTTGGCAGGTGTACATAATTCCGGTGACAATGCATTAAGAAATTTTTGTGTGGAAAAAAAAACGAAATGGCGGCTCCAATATGGCGTACGAGTTTTCTCATTATGGTCCGATTCGCTTCAAAATTGGTATCCTAGGATTTTTGTGGTCGGAGATTATGATTCTCTTGTCAAAATAAAAAAATTGGAAATAGCGGCTCCAAAATGGTGGACGAGTTCTGTGATTATGGTCTGATTCTATTCAAAATTGGTATGTGGGGTTTTTTGGGATCAAATAATATGATTCTTTTGTAAAAATTCGAAAATTCAAGATGGCGGCTTCAAAATGGCGGCCGAGTTTTGTGATTATGGTCCGATTCGCTTCGAATTTGGTATCTGAGAGTTTTCGGGGTCGGAGATTATGATTCTTCTGTCAAAATTGGAAAATTCAAGATGGTGACTTCAAAATGGCGGCCGAGTTTTGTGATTATGGTCTGATTCTATTCAAAATTGGTATGTGGGGGTTTTTGGGGTCTAATATTATGATTCTTCTGTTTTTCGTTTCGTGCCAAGAGCTATTTCACCTCCAGTCAGCTGCTTATGATCTATAAGGCACAGATCCGACCTGTCCTGGAACACTGTTCCCATATTTGGAGTGCGGCACCTAAACATATCCTGAAGCTATTGGATTCTGTCCAAAAAAGGGCAATTCGTCTCTATTTTATAGATATTTTCATGGGCGATGCTCTTCTGAAATATCAACAATCGTTCCTCCTTTGGCAGTCTCTTCGAGATTAACCCGTCAAGTTCAGTCTTCACACCCCTTCGTGGTCACTTTGGAGACCTGCAGAACATCACTTTCCAAAGACTCATTCATCCAACGAACTGCGAGGCTTTGGAACTCATTGCCTAGGGAGGTGTTCCCCGAGGCATACAACCTCCAGAAATTTAAGAAGAACACCAACTCCTACCTTCTTTCCCTTGGTTCCCACGATGTTCTCTGAACATTACAGGATATCCCTTTCCGTGGGAACCAGAACATATAAAAAAAAAAAAAAAAAAAAAATTCAAGATGGCGGCCGAGTTTTGTGATTATGGTCTGATTCTATTCAAAATTGGTATGTGGGGGTTTTTGGGGTCGAATATTATGATTCTTCTGTGAAAATTGAAAAATTCAAGATGGCGGCTTTAAAATGACGGCCGAGTTTTGTGATTATGATCTGATTCTTTCAAAATTGGTATGTGGGGGTTTTTGGGGTCGAATATTATGATTCTTCTGTAAAAATTGGAAAATTCGAAATGGCGGCTTCAAAATGGCGGCTTCAAAATGGCGGCCGAACTTTGTGATTATGATCTGATTCTAATCAACATTGGTATGTGGGGGTTTTTGGGGTCGGAGATTATGATTACCTAATTTGATAAGATTATTCCATTTTTTTATTTGCAAAAAAATAATAAAAATAATAGTTTAAAAAAAACTAAAAAAACACGCTTTTATAAATAAACCACACTAAAAAGTAGGAAATAAATAATAGTTTGAAAAAACTAAAAAACACGCTTTCATAGAAAACCAAACTAAAAAAATAAAAATAAGAAAAGAATGTATTTTATTTTGAAAACAGCGTGGGGTGCATGGTATCAATAATAATGAAGTACATTACACACACGAGGCGATACCATGCACCCCACGCTTTTTTCAAAATAAAATACATTTTGTTCTTATTTTCAATTTTTTTAGTCTGGTTTTCTATAAAAGCGTGTTTTTTATTTTTTTCAAACTATTATTTATTATCATGGAACACAATTGGTACTCAATTGAAAAATATTCCAAAATACATTCGAGAGTGCGGAATTTCCAACAATGGAAATCACATTGTTCATTCGAGGTATATGAAATCCGATGACAATTTCAATGAAGCTGTATGGCTGTTCCTCACCTATCATGGGGTGAACAAATACATGACACGGACAAAGAAATTTGAGGATAGCATTCGAAATCTCCTTTGCTATCACCAAACACAAACACAAGTGTAACTCAACTAAGAAATATTCGAAAATGTATTCGAGAGTGTGGAGTTTTCATCATTGGAAACCAGATTGTTCATTCGAGGTATATGAAACCAGATGACAATTTCATTGGAGCTGTATGGCTTTTCTCCACCTGTCATGGGTTGGAAAAATATAGCCACTTTTTCAAATTTCATACAATTTTTCGGAGATGATGGTCTGGTATATAAAAGTAAGCATTTTTATTCTAAAGAAGAATCACATTTTCATTCGCCATTATTATGAATCTATTTCGACTTCCATTACGAGCTCAATCTGAGAAAAGAACAGTATTCAATATTTTGATTGAGAAAAGTGTGGTGGAAATATTGGCTACTTCATGTTAACAAAAGATTTTCCAGGTGACTCAATGCTACACTTCGCTGCAAACCGAAGGGTTCAATATTACTTTCAATTAGTGACATTCCAAAGTAATGATGCCTACTTTTGGCGCTGAGCAGTGCCACTTCGGAGTTGGTGCAATGGTAACTGCTCTAATGTAGCTTTTTGATAATTAACTAAGAACAAACTATACCAGGACGTAATAAGATATATTTCTGGTGAACGTTATGATAAAAGCTGCTAACTCTCAATTCGAAAAGGCTCGTCTCAAGGCAGTATGCACTAAGGAATCTGGAGCTTGGCTTGACGCCCTTTCTGTTTCCTCTCTTGGAACATTATTGGATTAATAATTCTTTAGGATTTATGTTGGTCTACGTTTGGGTTATTCAATTTGTGTTAGCTATACATGCAGATGTGGATCCAACGTCAATGATGAAGATATTCATGGTTTGTGTTGTGAATATTGTGCGGGACGTTTCTCACGACACTCCACCGTTAACGATTAAATTTAACGTGCTTTGTCAACTGTTGACATTCCTTCTATTTTGGAACCCTTAGTAATGAGTTGTGACGATGGTCAACATTCAGATGGAATGTCTCTCTTTCCTTGGAGCCATGAAAACCACTAGTTAGTGATTTCACCTGTGCAGACACTGATGCTCCAGATTCTGCTGAAAACTTCAAGAATAAAAAAATATTCCAGTTTGATTGATTAATATAATTTTTATCCAATAGCTATCGGAACTAACGATTTTTTTGGTAAATATGCATTGGAATTTTTCAAAATTATCGGCCACAAATTCATTGATAAAACCAATGATCCAAGAACGAGGACTTTCCTGTTTCAACTTATAAGTATTACAATCCAGAGAAAAAACGCTGCATCTGTCCTATGCTCTATTCCTACGTCTAAAAGTTTGGACGAAATTTCTATCCGTCCTCCAAGATTGAGAATTATGAGCAGTTCTTCAATGAGCCTCTTTATGCACTATGGGGAAACACTGTAATTAGGAAGTATAGGTGCTAATATCACTTGTTTTTTTTTCTGATGGGTAGTTTTTCCATAATCCGAAAAAAAGTGGTTTCGTGACGTCACGTTCATCAAACGTTGATTTGGCATCGTTGTATGAGTTGTGCACCATGGAATTATGACGTAATGACATTTGTTATTTGATACTTTGATAGGTTCGTTCCACGGACTAGAATATTATCAATCGTTTTTTTCTCTTCAGCTCTTCTTCTTGCAGATATCTGATACGAGACACGAGATATGCGATGCAGAGATCTGCTGCCCACAAACAAGCTCTCCATGGATGATTCGTATTGAAAAATTTCCGAAATTATTTGCTGATTTTGATAACTGTAGAAATGTCTAGAAAGTGCTATGTGATCGGTTGTCTGAACACTAGTGAGAATAATTTCTCAATCTACAACACAAACAACTCTGTTCAACTGGTATCACGTTACAGTCAATAACTGCTCTGACATTCTGAAAAGGAGCGAAACATATTGGCATATTTTCTGATATCTATCCATAGTTGGCCAAGTAATTGTTGTTTTCAAAATTTTTGACAATTTAATCGTGGAATTTAATTCTACATATTGGCTTACTTATGTTGAGAAGAACTGATAGGACAATATACCTCATATCTGTTTTTAATTTAATGAATGTAAAAATGATGGATTCTCTTAATGAAAGTTTATGTTTACCCCATCGGTTCAAAATATGGTCAACCAGTCATTGTAGTCAGTTACTTATTTTCTAACTGCTTCTTCCAAAAGTAGTCCCCTCTTCACTGGGTCAGTCAACAGGAGTTTAGATGCTTATAAAGTTGGTTCAGCCAGAACTCCTTCCTCATATTTACATTTTGCGGTTTCATATGTCCTAGAAGCTGTTACTCTTCCAAACCATAACTCATACTAAGTAGAACATTTCGACTGGTTTCTCGTTATTTGTTCAGCTGTTCCACATGCCAAATCAGTCATTCGTTTAGTCATAAACTCAATGAATTCATCTGCAGTTCCATTAGATATTTTTTTTGAAAATTGAGGGCCAATCGGTATATGGCTAGATTTTCAAATGGTTTATTTTCGAAAAATGAAAATATTTCCCCAGTTCCTGAAAAACTCTTCACTTCATTCAGAAATTATCCTTGTCTGTTTCTCAATTCAGGAATTTCTCTGTTCATCGGAGCCTCCAATTCAATACTCTTTTCCCATTGTTGATAATTTCGATTGTTTCCAGTAGCATGTCGGTGAAGTTACAGAGGGTTCTTCACTTCTTCTATGGAGCCACATAAAAAATGCCAGTCCATGTTTACATCCACCTGGAAAACACAATGCATCGTATGAAACACATATTCTCCGATTTAGTTTAAGAAACTAATTTCATGCATCTTCCCAAAATTTCAAGAGTTTTTTTGTTCTAACTTTTTGGTACCAACTGACAAATTCTTCAAATTGGCCTTGGGCATTCTTGATGTTATATGAATACCAGATATATTTGATCTCTTCTGAATTGTCAGAACATTTTTTCAATTTACACATACCTTCAGAGGCCGGACAGTCTAAACATCGACATTCTAGGACATTGCTCCTTCGTCTACCTGCACCAAACAATTATAAAAAAGTTTCTGGAGTTTATGTTCCGGTGTGAGCTTTGCTTTCACATTGCAGACGTTTTCTTGGCGTTTCAACTGTTTGGAGCCAACAGCATTATCACCACTGGAGTCACTGGTAGATCTGTGGAAAGATAACATGTGTTGATTTACTTTTTTGATGCGAATAAGCCAGTTGAAATATGATCTAGATATTCATTTTTGGTATATACCTAACACAAATTGCCTACCGTTTCGTTTTCACATTTTTCATTTCAGCACTCAAAAAATTCATGTTTGTTGAATAAAAAGAGTCAATGATCTCATAATCCACCCTTGCCAAATTTTTCGAACCTGCTTTTACGAAGCCTTGTTCCATTATCAACACACCGAATCGTTTATGATATTAATGAGTTGATAAAAATAAATATCAACCTCAAATCTCAATATTATTCCTTGGGGGATTCGACTTCCTGGTGTCGTGGTAGATGGACGTCTACCACGCGGGCAGAAAGTCAGGTTAATGTTAGTTTTTGTACAGCCGTTCCACGTGCATCGCAAAGTTATTAATTATTGTTGTGAAAGTTTTGGGCATTCGTGGTATCATTTCGAGTGAGACAATCCCGTTTGCCCACTGAAGGGGGGTCGAATTTGTGGCTAGAGCCCCCGATTACTGGAATATTATCCAGTATTTTGGATGAACCATAAAAAAAAGCAAAGCAAAAGCATATTATTCCTTGAGAATGGGCACTGTCTTTGATATTTGCGGTGATGCCAATGATCGCTCTTCATCAAAAGGAAGGCCCGTTCAGAAACTTTGAATGTTTTGAATAAAGAAAACCGTTGTTGAAATGTGTTTTTATGAGTCCATCAATAAACAGAGTTTAATTATATATTAATGGTGTATATCAAGCAGTGAGCTATATTTTTGACAAGAACAGTAATGCGTGTTCCTGAACGTGGATTATGGAGGGGGTAGTTTTCAATGAACGTGACGTCGAAGATACACTTTCAAACGCAATATTTTTTCGAAATAAAAAATTTATGATGGCATTCTGAGTCAATTGGACGTTTCATATGAAATACAATCGACCTATATAAGTTTTGGAATTTATTTTTCCTAAATGGAAAGGTCTATTATTTCAACAGTTAAACTTCTCACTCACTTACCTACACCGCAAGAGAAAGAAGTGAACTCTGACAGAATCGAAGACACATCTTCTAGAAGAAAAAGTTTGTAGAAAAATGATTTGTCTTCCTCTATCCAAAAATTAATTCTTACATATCTCAATCCTCAACTTACATATCTCAATCCTCAACTCAAGTAACTACAACACCATTAGATCACTTGTACTTGATGGGTTGGAGAACATTGGCAAAACCTGCTTCATGAATAGTATGATACAATGTTCGAACACCATATGGTTGTTCGAGTATCTGAACATATAGGGATATCAACACAATCATATCAGAGAGAATTTGGTCGAAAGGTTTGTCTGATAGGGTGGTGAATACTGTTTCTTTGGAATGCCAGATACAAATATTCGCACCTCTCTTCATGGGGTTCGCTCAACAGGACGTCCAAAAATTTCTCAGATATTCATTGAAAGGTCTTCTGAGTGGTAGAAAAGTGGTAGAAAAGCCCAAACCTATTTTGATAGAAATTGATGAGGAATTGAGCAATCTTGAAAAGGCACAGGAGTCTTGGTCAAGATATCTGAATATAAACAACTCAAAAATGGTTGATAACTTTGTTGCTCAACTAAAATTATCGTTGGACTGTACTTCCTGTGGCCATTGTTCTGTCTCTTTCGACCCTTTCTGGGACCAGTCACTTCATATTCCACAGAGAACTAGCTAGCGAGAAGTGTATGGAATGTAAATACAGAAAATCACAAATAAATATTATTGGATTGGATTGGGTAGCTGAGTCTGTTACAATGTTTAGACTTCTTTATTAGAGGATAAATTTCAGATGGCGGAGAGAAACCAACTTGTTGTAAATGTAAGGAAGAAATAAAATGCACAAAGTCATTATGAATATATATATATATATATATATATATATATATATATATATATATATAATTTCCAAAACGATTTTCGCCTAGGGGGAGATTTATGGATAAATTAAATGTCAAAACATTGACTATCCTCACAAAGGATTGGATATGAGTAATTATGCAGCATATAATGTAGCTCCATGTCAATACAACTTGAATGATTTATTCAACCATAGTGGAACAACTTATAGCGGACACTACACGGCTTACTGTGAGCACCCTTATGCAGGCATATGGCACGAGTACAATGACACCAGAATATCACCGATATCATCAGAGTCCATTATAAGTGGAGAAGCATTCGTTCTTTTCTATGAGCAAGAGGACACCAACCTAGATTAGCTCTATTTCGATTTGAATTGAATTCAGTAATACTTTGAGATTAGATGTGTGGAATTCATTATATATATATATATATACATATATATATATATATATATATAACTATATATATATATATATATACTTTTTTCTAAAAGCCTTCGTTACCAAGTTATGGGTCCTCAAAGTTACAAAATGAAAAATGTTTTTTTTTATAACTTTCCAAGTGAATATTCAAAATCATCTAAGTTTTGGTGATTGACCAAACAAATGAATTCCTCCGATGAGCTTTCATGCAGGAGTCAGTTGTTTTGCTACAAAGTCAGGAACCGACTACACCCGATGGTCCACAACCCAAAACTTTGAAATGACTGGGATTTGTCAATATGTGTCAACAAAACAGGGTTACCTGGACAATTTCCTAAAGAAAAGTACTCGTCTGGAAAATCGATCGGAGCAACGATTCTTAATAAAAATGCAGTTTGACATCAAACCCGATCGCCAACCATTATTCGAAATGGAAAAT
Source organism: Gonioctena quinquepunctata (assembly GCA_018342105.1). Taxonomy (NCBI): domain Eukaryota; kingdom Metazoa; phylum Arthropoda; class Insecta; order Coleoptera; family Chrysomelidae; genus Gonioctena; species Gonioctena quinquepunctata. The sequence continues at coordinate 97,465 of JAFIRS010002709.1, forward strand.
TTTCACAGTAGAAATATTAATGCTAACGTTAATTCAACAACATTTATAACAGGAATAATACAAAATATGCTAAAATAAAGTCGTCAACAAAAAGTACAGTACCTAGTTGAAAGTTTAATTCACAATGTAGATATTTTTTTATTCGTGGTGTTTTTGAACTAACAAGCTACTCCACTATGGAATATCGAATTCAGTCCATATTTTGTATGTACGCGTGGAATGAGCACGTTTCGTGTTGTATTATCTGAATCTCATGAAATTAACATTTGGATGTTGCAAATTCGTGTTCACAGCTTAAATGTTGAGGAGTTTCACTGATAATATAATTTCATGGGAGAAAATCTCTAACCCGAAGATAACTTCATCTGAAAAAACGCACATCGGAAGACATAACTGATAAAAACCAAACGAATGAGTAAAAAATATCCGGTGGATGAATTTATGTTCCATTTCTTCCACAGATGTTTACAAAAACACCTTGTAGAAAGAAATACAATTAGTGTGGATGAAAAATGAGAACTGGAATGCGATTTTGTTTTGTTGAGTGGTGCGTTGTCATTGTATTGTCAATATTCTAATAGGACAGTCTGAAGTGTTTTGATATGGCCGAATAGTTTACATTCAACGAATATGCAGATATGCATGCATTGTATGGACGAGCATTTGGTAATGCTGCAGGAGCCCGTCGTCTGTATGCCGAGCATTTACCCAATCGAACGGTATCGGCAAGGGAAATGTCCGAGCGTGTCGATCGCAGCTTGAGGGAGACAGGTATGTCTATTGGATAATTAGTTGCAGCCTGTTGTTTTATTTCGATATTATTGTAGGTTCAGTTTTGCCCAAACGAGGTGGTGAGCTGTCGCTGATGATCCTTCGATGAGCATCAGAAACCTATCAGTTCCATACAGTTCCATTCATCCAAGTCCACTATTTATAGAATGATAAACTTGTTGCTAGAAAATACGTTCTAGAATTAGTGCAAAAATTTCGTCAAACTGGATTAGTAGCCAACAAGAAACGAGACCCAGAACGTGAATTTTCGTAAAGAAATGGAGCTGTTGAAGTTGCACTTTGAGGACAAGTTCATACAGACCCACCATCGAGCACATGTAAATTGGCCAGTGTTACCAATATCAGTAGAACCAGTATCCGCCGAATCCTGAAACATCATAAATTGCACTCCTACAAAAAAAAATTTGGTACACCAATTGAATGAAGATGATTTTGATAGGCGACAGGAATTATGTGAAATTATGACTAAGAGAATAGATGCTGATGAGAATTTCCTTTTCAAAATCTGCTTTTCTGATGAGTCTACATTCTTTTTGAATTTGACTGTGAATCGTCATAATTGTCGTTATTGGTCAGATGCCAATCCACATATTTTCCACGAAGTCCATACTCAAACTCCCCAAAAACTCAATGTCTGGGTCAAGACCACTTGATATTTCATGAATTTGTTTATCCACAATTAGTAGACATCTTGAAAATGACGATCGTTACCATGAAGACCACTTGATATTTCAACAAGACGGGGCAACTCCACATTATGCACAGCCTGTTAGGGCGTTTTTGGATGGAATGTTTCCTGGAAGTTGGATTGGAAGAAGAGGCTCTATAGAGTGGCCAGCCAGATCTCCAGATTCAGCCCCACTCGACTTTTTCCTGTGGGGCCACTTGAAAAACAAAATCATCGCAACCGAACCAGAATCTCTGGAAGATTTACGAAGGAGAATTACTGAAGAATGCCGTCGAATAACGCCGGAAATGCTACGAAATGTGAGGTCTCGTTTTCAACAGAACTTGTACTATTGTATGGAAATGGGTGGTAGATAGTTTGAACATCAAGTACATTGACAATAATATTTATTGATTTATCAGATATTGTTTTTATTGATTGAGTGAATAAAATTTATTTCCCAACTTCAAGTTCCTATATCTCTAAAACGAATCGATATAATTAATTTATTTTTGCTGTTTGATATTAGAAAGGGAAATACCTTTCAAATGGGGTATCACTTGCCATATGTTGCCATTTAAAAATTTAGGGGTGGCGGTCACAGCTCCGAGGGATGGAATGTATTTCGGGTGAATTTCATCGCGAACGATATCCCACTCGAAAATGTAGTTGATGTGTCCGAGCGTTTTCATATAATTCGGTTCTGCCGACCAACAGAGCCGCTATTTCGTTTTCAATGGCCCACTCTGTATATATATATATATATATATATATATATATATATTATGTATGATCAGAGTGGCCACTTTTTTATTGGGATTGTATTGGTAACATTTAAACCATAAGAGTTAGAAGGTCGGTTAAATGGAGAAAAAGTTGCATTCATAGAAGCATTGTCAACAGTTCAAACAAATCAAGATTATTAGGGCCGGTTATTGAGATATCATAAGAAAAGTAAATTCTGTCATTTTGATTTTCCATTTTTCCCACTCTATTTCGAATATTATCAAAAAATAACACGAAAGTTTTTTATTCGACAGTAAATTATCCTAATTTTGACATAATCAGATTTTGTATCCAACGTTTCGTACGCTCTGGGCCACCCTCAACCTCAATTTTTTCAATACGGACCTGCATATTTTATGACACTTTTCGAAATAACTTTCAACTCTAAATTCAACAATATATCATACAATGTCATTCAAAGTTTATTTTTAGGTGATTTTGACCCTTATCCAAATTTCTTTGGGTCGGATCTGTATTACGTTTAGGTACCTTTAGTTTAATCAACAACATGCAATACATTTCGATAATAAAATCAACTTACTCATCTTCAACTGAATGGAACGTAACAGAATCAAAGCAAGAAACAAGTAATAATTATTTACAAATTTCAAGAGGTGAAAAACCTAATTCATAATAAGTAAACGAAACTATCATTTAATGAAAGAAAAATCAAATGATTATTCGAAAGTAAATGATGAACATTAATGGAATAAGTGTTCGAAATGTCCACCATTTTGTAAAATGCACTTCGCGGTTCTGGAACCCATACTTCTTATACATTTGCTTATTTCGTCTCCTTGAATACCTTCCAAGACATTCTCAATCTTCTCGCGAGGAATCATTATTGTTGGATTTGTCATTTGTTCCGTTGAAACAAATTACAGAATCGAACTTCATTTTGAGATCATTACGATATAATTTTTGCAAGGCTTGGTATTCAAATTTAAAATCATTGTATTCGCGTCTCTTGACTATTTTATTAACAGCAGTTTTTGATAAATTGCATTCACTGGCCACAGTTCTCGATTTTTTTTCTGGGTTCAATTGAATTTGGGTCAGAACATTGATATCGTTGATAGACTTGTTTTTTCTCACATACACACAACTCTAGGTTTATTGAATGTATTATTTTCGAATAGTAGGCCGTGGATAAAAAAGAACATAACAAGAAATGTCATATTATTTGTCACTTCGTTTATTATTGTGTCACAAGAACTTGTCATTGAATACTTTTCTGAGTAATTTCAATTTAACTTATTCGAAATGGTAAGATACACAAATGAAGAGAAGAGAGATATGTACGAAGTGTACATAAAACTAGATCGAAATTCGTTCAAAGCACAACAAAGGTATGGTGAATTATATCCTGAAAGAACAACACCAAATATTGAAATGTTTCGACGTTTATCTACAACGTTACTTGCACATAATTTATTCATCAAACCTAGAGGTCCTTATGTACGACGAAACGAGCCTATCAAAGACATCAATGTTCTGGCCCAAATTCGAATGAATCCAGTAATAGGATCGAGAACTATGGCCAGTGAATGCAATTTATCAAAAAGTGCTGTTAATAAAATACTCAAGAGACACGGATACCATGACTATAAATACCAAGCCGTGCAAAAACTATATCGCAATGATCCTGAGAGAAGGTTGCAATTCTGTAATTGGTTTCAACGGAAGGTGCGGAATAACAACAATTTTGCGCACAATATCATTTGGGGAGACGAAGCGACACTCACAAATTCTGGCATGTTCAATCGAAGGAACAAACATTTTTATGCCACAGAAAATCCTCACTTAATTCATGAAGTTAGACATCAATATCGTTTTTCTTTGAACATATGGTGTGGTTTGTTGAATAATAAATTACTGGGACCCTATTTTATTGACGGCAACCTAACCAGAGCAAAATATGTAGAAATTATAGAAGAAATGTTGGATGATCTTTCTATACGGTATCGGCGTAATAGTCCATGGTTCCAACAAGACGGATGTGGTCCACACAACTCAAGAATAGTCACAGACTATCTAAATCGAACTTTTCCCGACTCATGTATTGGAACAAGAGGTCCAGTAGCATGGCCTGCCAGATCTCTGGATTTGAATCCGCTGGATTTTCATTTGTGGGGATATCTCAAAAATGAAATGTATGATACTACGAACCCGACAATAGAGAATCTTCGCGAGAAGATTGAGAATGTATTGGAAGGTATTCAAGGAGACGAAATAAGCAAATGTATAAGAAGTATGGGTTCCAGAACCGCAAAGTGCATTTTACAAAATGGTGGACATTTTGAACACTCACTTCATTAATGTTCATCATTTACTTTCGAATAATAATTTGATTTTTCTTTCATTAAATGATAGTTTCGTTTAATTATTATGAATTAGGTTTTTCACCTCTTGAAATTTGTAAATAATTATTACTTGCTTCTTGCTTTGATTCTGTTACGTTCCATTCAGTTGAAGATGGGTAAGTTGATTTTCTTATCGGAATGTATTGTATGTTGTTAATTTAACTAAAGGTACCTAAATGTAATACAGATCCGACCCAAAGAAATTTGGATAAGGGTCAAAATCACCCAAAAAACAACTTTGAATGACATTGTATGATATATCGTTGAATTCAGCGTTAAAAGTTATTTCGAAAAGTGTCATAAAATATGCAGGTCCGTATTGAAAAAAATGAGGTTGAGGGTGGCCCAGAGCGTACGAAACGTTGGATACGAAATCTGATTATGTCAAATTGAGAATGATTCACTGTCGAATAAAAAACTCTCGTGACATTTTTTGATAATATTCGAAATAAAGTGGGAAAAAAGAAAAATCAAAATGACAGAATTTACTTTTCTTATGATATCTCAATAACCGGCCCTGATAATCTCGATTTGTTTGAACTGCTTGACAATGCTTCTATGAATGCAACTTTTTCTTCATTTGACCGACCTTCTAACTCCTATGGTTTAAAAGTTACCAATACAATCCCATTAAAACAGTGGCCACTCTGTATATATATATATATATATATATATATATATATATATATTTATATATATATATATATATATTTATTTATATATTTATTTGTTTTTGTTATTTCTTGAATCCTATTTTGATTATTTTGGGAGATTTCTTGGGTTTTGGATTCTTGTAGTGAAACATTTTAGTTAAAATACGGTCCCTGGCCGGGGACATTTCACCGATTTCAATATATCTGTTAGTTTATGATGGTGCCAATTATTTTGAAGGCATTATTTCTCAGCAGAACATATGCCTTGGGAAGATAACTCAAATACGATAAGTGTGAAACCAGGCTTTCTGATTGTTTTGGTTTTCTCGAAACGTTGCTTATGTCAGTTGTCTTCATGCGGTTGTATAGTGTACATATAGTTTAACTTCAAATTCAAGAAGAAATCCAATGACATTCTGATCTGACATATACAGCAGATTGACGAAATAACCTCAAATAAAAGGAGCATACAGGGCAAAAACAATAAATGACCTAATTGAAAATTATAGTGATTTTCTTCTTAGAGAATAACTTTCCAGGAGAAAGTTGTGCAGGTTATGAAGCTCCATCAAACGACCTTTATTCTGATTATTTCATCTATATTGATATTGATATGGAAGATTGAGATTTTTTTTTCCATCTTTCAACACTCTCCAATTTAAAACTACTCAACCAATTTGGCCTATGTTTGAAGTCGAGATGTTCATGAAAAATATTTTCTGAACCAACTTTTGTTTCATTCGGTGGAAAAATGGGCCCTATTCACATGTCTAGAAACGTTCCGATACCAATCCATGGAAAGGAATTTTCTCCAGAATGATCATTCCTTTCGGACTAAGATTTATTGAGATCAAAATCTGCATCTGGTAAAAATGGGTGCCATGAGATGCAGTAGTGCATAATACACTCGCGAATTCAGTATTTAGAGTAATTTGTCCGCAGTGTTTTCCAGTTCTGTTGTGGAGGGTTCAATTTTATCATAGTGTGATACAGCAATGTGTCCCCTGTGAATATACAATGAATCTTTTCGAGTTCTAAAACAAGAAGTTGATACGCCTGGGAAACATTCAGATGTAAATGTATATTTTTCCTTCCAGCATTGTGTTCAGATTCTGTGGTAGCCAAATTTCATAAGTTCAAATAGCCATATGAAGAAATAAAGATCGGTGAAGTGCGAGTTCGGCTTGCGCACCTTGTACCAATTTATTAAGGAGATATATATTGTGTTCCAGGTTCATATGAGTAGATAATTCATTTAGTTCCTCTTAGAAAACAAACACTGAACATATTCGTGTTTCAGTGACGTTTTATATAACGTCAATACTGTAGTAGATGGGTATAATCGACATTAAATGTAGAAAATATAACACAACCCAAATGATTTTTTTTTCATTTAGAGAAACTAATTGCTAATATTTTATTACCTACCCGAATCCATCCAAACACCTCGGAAAAAAACATTATTTTCGAAGATTTTCTGAAGAATCATTTACTTTCCAAATAATGCATGTTGTGTTTGTATTAGAGGGCGCAAATTTGCTTTTTTACCTTGAGTTAGACATTATATATACTAATTGAAATAGGCACGGATGATTGCGATGATCTACAGTGCTTCTTACTGAAAATTTTGCATATTTTGAATCAATCCCGTATCCCTGAATGTTGTAAGTATTCCCCAATACTCCAGAGTTTTGGAAACGTTTCAGTTAGTAGCGTAGTACAGGAACTGATAAATATGTACATTCATAGATAAGGCTTGTGACTGTCTTTTTCGAAATGCATTATACATCACGAATCGAAAGTTGGTATTGACGTTGCCACATAACTGTATGTTTGCCTATGAATGAAAAATTGCCTTCCAAAAATTATGTTTATGAAAAACTCAATTTCAAACTATCAGAAGTAATGGATTTAAAATCTCTTGAAAATCTCCCTGAAATATAAAAAAAGCTTGTTTTCTTTCTGGTTTGTTTCAACTCTGAAATAATAACAATATATAAAGAATATTCAGAATTCTATCACTCCTGGTGAATTGTCAACTATTGAACAAAAGCACACATGGATATAGACAGGATGTCTCACACGCAAACTCAGATGATTTCCGTAATTGTTTCCATTTTCCCCCTCGTCTCACTCGCCAACCACGTTTTTTTTGCAATGATTATTTCTAAGAACCACAATTTTGCAACATCTCACACGAAAAGTTGGTTTTCAAAAAGTTTTCAATGTCAAGGTTTTCGTCTACCTCAGCAGCTGGGGCACGACAAAAAAAAATATAATTACGTGGACTGACAGAATCAGACCACCATCGAATTTTATAAATGAATCTATCATGCCAATTTTATCGTTTCTCATCTAAATAATTGCAACAACTACGAGTAAGTAGTAACCAAAAATATTATAATAAAATAAATTTATATTATACAGGGTATTAAAAAGATTTGTCATTGGAGACTTTTTTTAGAAGTTTTTTCAGTCAAATATAATATTACGTTCGTTTCAGGGGTCCAGACAGCCTAGTAAAATATATTTATTTCACAGTCAGGTCAGAAATGATACTTTACATTTGCAAAATTATTTCAAACCTTTCCAAAAGCCGTATCAACATTTCCAAATATATGTACAACCACAAATTCATCAACAACATTTTCGACCAATTTACCAAAATCAACAATTTTGAAATTCTTGCAACCCAATAATTTATCGGAGTAATTATGCAAGACCATTCAAACAAAACAGCCTAAACTCATTGTACAGAATCAATGGCGATCCAATAATATTCTAATTCGAAAACTTGAATAATTCGTGATCAACAAAAATGTCCAAATCAAAATAGAAATTTCCAGAACATTCAAAGACCTTGGTCCTGAATCGATGGATACTTTCTCTAGATTATCCAAGCAACAAAAAGATAGAAATACTGAATCATTTAAATAAAATGAAGATTCTGATATACTGTTGAGAATTATATTAATGGGAAATAATCCAATAGATCGATCCAATGAGTCACTTTCAACGAAACCACGAATGTAGGAATCAATAATCATGATGAAATAAACAATAATCAAGTCAATCAAGGAAATGCTATGAATTAGGCGTTCATCAATACCTATAAGAATCATGAAACCATGAATGTCAAAATTTAGAAACCAAAATTTGTATAACCAGATGCAGTTTTTCAATTTTCGAAAAATTACATTGTTTCAAGTTACAGTTCCAATTTGATGATAATAAAGTTTTCAATGAATAATATTGATGAAGAATATTGATGAAGAATATGTACCAAACTTCTTAACAATATTAGACACAGAGAAACAGGGTGAATCATTGAACAATATTCTTGATAGAAAATTGAACCATAGAGAAATAAATAAAACTTTAGAATTCTCAAGAGGTAACTATAATGGCGAAAATATGAAATATTATAAAACTTTAATTTTTTTACGACCATAATATATTACCTTATTGTTTGAAGGCACTCGATGCCATTCTAAAAAAACACAATACATCTCTTCCATGAAATATTCTGCTTCATTTGGATTACCTGGTATAGTGCTAATCGAAAATGGAACATAATTCGATAATATAAGACCTTCAAAGGAATCTGGGATTGGTATGAATTAAAATTTATTCCACTATCTCAGCTCACCATAAATCAAACAGCATCGCTATACGATTTCATCCGATTCTCATTGTACATCTATGGTTTCAAAATAATTGTACTCTAATGAAAGCGAAAATCTTATTGATTTCAATAATTCAGTACATAGCACAACCATATACAGTGCCCGTCATAAAGTTGGCTACATATGGGAAAAAAAATTATAATTGAAATATCTGAAAAACTCTGCATGTCCGACAACAACAAAATTCGTTGCGACTTATATCACGTGACCTCAGATTTGGCGAAAATTTAAAAATAGTTGTGTGTGATGTCGAAAAATGGGTCAAATTGACAAGATATTGAAAAAATTTAATGAGAAAATGTGTTTGGAATCCATCGAGGACTCCATGTTCTAATTTTGAACCAGATTGAAAAACAAACATATCATTTTATTCATCTACCCTTACTGAGAAACATTATACATCCTTTTTTTATCTGTAAACAGCTTTGATAACCTAAATCACATAAGTTTGGGTCAAAACTAATCAAATATTTGTGGAATGGACATTTTGCGGGAGATTAATCATGAAAACACGATTTAGCCTTGTCACTAGGGGTAGTCATGCCCTGTATGTTGATGCACATCAGCTTATTCAATATTCTCAACCAGTAAATAAAATTCGAACCAAATTATATTTGTAATCAAAACTAAATATTACATTTTTTATCCTTGCTAAATTTAATATTGATTAGTAAATTTGAACTTCAATGACTTAGCAATATTTTTGAATTCTATAAGCGACTTTGAAAAAAGATTTACTTTTGTTGTAACAATAACTTTTGTTGTAACAATAACAATTTTTTTAGGGTTGTCGTTCTTTATCCGTTTTTGTGTTTTTCAATCTAACAATGGAAATGGCTCCAAAACTGAGTGTACAAGAAAAAATTGAAATAGTATTGCTATGTGGCGAAAATTATCATAGCACAAGAGATCTAGGTAAAATTATCTATGGAAGGCAACCAGACCAAAATTTGCATTTTACTACGGTGGCAAATATATTGCAAATATTTAAGGAAACGGGTTCGGTGGAAAACAAATGTAAAAGTGTTGACGTTAAGCCTGTTGTTAATAATGAAAATAATGTAACCAAAGTTTTACTGATAGTCACTGAGATACCAAGATTTTCGACGAAAATTATGGCAAAAAAAGCAGAAATATCTCAAACCTCTGTTGGACGAATTTTAAAGCAGAATCACTTTCATCCATACAAACCAAAATTTGTGCAAGTACTGCGAGACAGGGATTATGACGCTCGATTTTGTTTTTGTGCATGGTTCCAGGGAATGTTAGAAGACAATCGTGATTTCTCTAAAAATGTGCTATTTTCTGACGAAACAACTTTTTCCTCAATTGGTGTCGTAAGTTCTCAAAAGTGTAGATGGTGGAGATCCTAATTTTATTATCGAAGTCAAGTCGAATATAGTTTCAAAGTGAATGTATGGAATTTCAAATGAGCGAATTGTAGGTCCCTTCTTTTTTTGGCAAAATTTGAATGGCGAACGGTATTTGAACTTCTTACGGGCCAAGTTATCTACATTTATCGACAACTCACCATTACAAGAGCGGATTCGTTTATTCTTTCAACAAGATGGGGCTTCTATTCATTCGATATTCAGGTGATCCTTGGTCTGCTAGGTCTCCAGACCCAACGCCGTGTATTTTTTCCATGGAGTTACCTGAGAAGCAATGTTTATAAACAGCGCCCCTTTCGAAATGTAGAACTTTTAGAAATTTGTATGAGGAATTGTGCAGCACTGATCAACAACTATGTTGAAAAATGTTCGCCGCGAAATGTTTTCCAGAACAATTCTATGTATGGAGCGCAAAGGTGGTCACGTAGAATATGGAAAATCTATACATTGTTTGTTTATTGATTTTTCTTTATTTTTCTACATCCACCTAAACAATACTGAATTCAATTAGTATAAATAATGTATTATTAGGTTTCAATTACAAATATTAGTTGGTTTGAAGTTTATTCACCGGTTGAGAATATTGAATAAGCTCATGTGCATCAATATACAACGCATGACTCCACCTAAGACCAAATCGTGTTTTCATAATTATTCTCCCGCAAAATATCTATTCCACAAATATTTTATTAGTTTTGACCCAAACTTATGTGATTTAGGTTATTGAAGCTGTTTCCAAATAAAACAAGAATGTATAATGTTTCTTAGTAAGGGTAGAGGAGAAAAATTTTATTTTTGTTTTTTTTTTTCAATCTGGTACATGGATTTTTCGTTGGATTCCAAACACATTTTCTCTTAAATTTTTTTCGATATCTTGTCAATTTGACCCATTTTTCGTCACCACAGACAACTTTTTTTTAAATTCCCGCCAAATCTGAGGTCACCTGATATAAGTCGCAACGGATTTTTTGGTTGTCCGACATGCAGAGTTTTTCAGATATTCCAATAACAATTTTTTTTCTGGAGACCTAGCAGGCCAAGGATTACTTGAATACCGAATGAATAGAAGCCCCATAAGTCGCAACGGATTTTTTTGTTGTCAGACATGCATTAACGAACCGCCATCAGAATTTTCCAGATATTCCAATAACGATTTTTTTCACATGTTGCCAACTTCATGACGGACACTGTATATGCATTGGTATTGAAAAAGGAAACATTCTCAATTGAATATTGAATAGACTTTTGTTTTATTGAAAAATCTACGAAAATAATGAAGTTATTTTTTGTTGTATTCAACAGAAAACAACCACTTTCCCGGCTAAAGCCATGCTGGATATTGAACTATATCTGATAGATATTGTGAAGGACCCTTATTCAAAAGAAAAAATCTGGAAGTGAAAATTTGCATTTTCAATCAGACCGTTATCAGATTTTCTATTCAAGTCTTCATTAGGAATTCGTATAGATGAATGAGGAAAAGTGGGATGTTTTTCAAAAAGCAGCACTCACCGAAAATCATTCGTAACAGTGATACAAGAGTGGCATCGCATTCAGTAGGTCTTCAAGACATTTTTGTCGATGATCATAAGGAAGACCGGAAGAATTGGGAAACACATTTTCTAAAAGAAATTTCACTATGCAATGTTGTGAAAATGCTATAAATATTTCTATATGAGTTCTCAATTGAAACTGGAATGGAAAATCTGATAACTATCTGAATGAAAAGGCAAATTTCAGATATTTTTTTTGAGTGAGAGTACTTTCGCAATATCTAGTTTAGTTCAATATTCATCGTGGCTTTAGCCGGGGGAGTAGTTGTTTTCTGTTGCATATTACAGAAAATAACTTCATTATTGTCGTACATTTTTGAATGTTCAGAAAAAAATTTCTATTCAATATTCAATCGAGAATGTTTCCCTTTTCAACATGGATACCTCCCATAATGTTTTCTTGAACGATGGAAGATAGTGACTAAGTTTTATCCTTCAGTAGCAGATGATTCCACATCTGATTTAATCAATATCCTGTTCATATTATCAAATACAGCAATATATATATATATATATATATATATATATATATATATATATATATATAATTCGAATTGACATTTCGACATAGTGATTCAAGAATTCCCTAACACATATTTTCAGCTATCGAACTTTCCACATAGCCCAAAAAACATTTCTACGATATTTCGAAGTTAGAAAAGAGATAGTTATAGCGAAAAAAAACAGAATAAGATACAAATTCAGGATTTAAATGAGGCCAATCAGTTATTGAGCAAAATCCCTGAAATTGCAATAAAAATACACGTACATATGTCTGCGAGTCTACATATAAATATATAAGATGCACGTGATTATGCCTACAATACATCCACAAGACTTGAATACCATGAATTACACCGGCACACAAAAAAAAAAGTTGTCTGTGCACCGGGCGCCACCTATCTACGGGCATGTTTTTCGACCCGCTGAACACGAATTTAAAGTCAGTTTAGGCCGTCCGGGCTTCAATTTCGAGTAAATTGCAAAAAACCCCAAAAAATAGCGAAAATTCGATGTTTTGGCAAGAAAAAAAATTTTGAGATCTAATGCAAGCATAATTTTCATGTATTTTGATCTGTTAAATACTAATTTCGATCGTACTTCAATCATAAACCGTTTTAAATCTAGAAAAATTGTAAAAAATCATCAAAAATTACAAAAATCGAAGAAAATTGGGATTTTGTTTTAATCTATCTGAAAACGTTCTGCGGTTTTTTACCGGCTGAAACTCCCCACAAACGTAACAAAATTGATCAGGACTCTTATTGCATAGATGGGAATTGCTTCTTGTAATAGTATACTCTCCAGTAGCCAAGTTTTCCACTACTGAAGAGCTGCAGTCGCTGTATGACGACGCCTGCGGGCCTGCTTTTTCACCCTGACCAGACGCCGATACTGGGTTTCCGAATCCCTGCATCGTAAAGTACTCATCACTTTTACCTGCCATGACGGCACACACGCCGTTAACCCAGGGACTCTGCCAGATGGTTCTGTTGCCCACCGTCACCCCGAGGAGGTGCCCTGGTTGTCATCACTTTTAACAGCAATGTCAAGCGATATCAATGAAATGAAGTCTGCACTTCGAAGAAGTTGAAATTCCAACACGATGACAAATTTTTACTAAATAAAGGAAAAGGTGGAAAAAGAGGTATCCACATCGTAGATCATTTGAGAATGAAACAGTACAATACCCTCGAAAAACCGTTAAAAATTCAATTTGTGTACATTCTTGGATCTTAATCTTGTATTTTAGAAATAAAAAATACAAGAAATTTATTTGATTGTTTAAAAAAAAAATTTCCATTTTTTCAGCAGCAATTTTCTGCTATTTTATCGGTTTTTTGCAGTTTTATGAATGTTTGAGGGGACTATGGGCCAAATTTATTGCAGAATCAGAATTTTTTATCTTGTCAAAATATCGAATTTTCGCTATTTTTGTTTTTTGCAATTTACTCGAAATTGAAGCCCGGACGGCCTAAACTGACTTGAAATTCGTGTTCAGCGGGTCGAAAAACATGCCCGTAGATAGGTGGCGCCCGGTGCACAGACAACTTTTTTTTTTTGTGTGCCGGTGTTATCATTTACGTTCCTCATTGGAACAACTAGTCATTCAGTGATGGAGAAAAAATAGTACTTTCATATCAACACGATAAATTTCGAAAAAGCACGAAGTTGTGTAAATGAGTTAATAACCTGATCATGCACAAACGTGGAAGAACATGTTTTGTCGTTAAAAATACGCCAAACGATATTTTTTGTTGTATATGATTTTCTTTTGTTTTGGTAATTATGCAGATAATACATTCAAAATTCCACTGCGTAAGTAGGTTCATAGTTCATTCAAGGTAATGAGTGGTGGTAATGAGTGGTGGTAGTCAGTGGTGATAGATGAGCTACGATCTGATCAGATCTATTCTGATTTTGAAGGTATCCTTCCTTCAGCAGAGCGAGTAGCAACTTCTCGGAATCGATTATTACTTTCCCAACCTTTCTGAAGTCGTTTTTTCAATATGATTATTTTCAACTTTTCAGTTCTTCTTGATGATGTGATCAACTCGATATAAGAGCTAGACAAAAATGTGTCGAAATATCAAGATTTGTAGGATCGCTATTCAGAAAGCTGACAATGTTATGGAAAAAGACCTAGATTTTTCTCCGACTTTGTAGGATAACTATACAAATCGGTCAGATACCTCCTCGTGGAAATCACAGATATATATACATTCACACCATAGATTGAAATTCACAATTGGAAAAGAAACCAACAAATAAATAAACATTGTCGATACAACAATAATGCACGTCAATTCTGGAAACATTTCACGAACGCCATAGCCAGAAGCATGACATCGTGACACAAACCATTCGTCAAACGGACAGCTTCGTTGAAAGAAAAAGGATTCTCAAAATTCAGAAAGAGTTTTTGGATAAAAATATCATTATGAAATAATCCCTTCTACTTTGTGAAATGAACAAAAAAAAATTATATTAATTATCAACTATTCTACAGGTAGTCATGCACTTTGTCCTTGGGGTGCTTTTGAAGAAGCCTTTGGTGCTGAGCCAGATCATTGTTTCTTGCTGTGGAAGCTTCTGGTGCCAAGATGTCCGGACGCTGACTATGCATCTCCTATTTGCCTTGGCAAGAATGTTTCACACTAAGTCATTTCTTCCCTGGGTAGAATGCCCAGAAATTCAAATATGATAACATTTTATTTTATTTGTTGCCATGATTGTGGATCTTCCTTCCGAAGGTGAGATCCTGGAAAGACTCTGAAGGGTTGATGTTGGCCTGGAGATCTGTATCTCCTCTTGATGCCAAAATTCCAATATCCATTGAGCGATGTTTTTCAATTCACAGAACATATATTGAATAATATAATATGGAAGAGGTACTGCCCAGTTCGTTGGGTTGACAAAGTGAGCTTCAATGGTTTCAAAACTGACATAATATGTTTCTCAGACGAATGTTCACAGCACTTACATGGAATCAAAATGGCATGTCTATCATGAGATACGTTTTTCTCAAATACCCTGTATGTGATACGGTATTCCCAATAGAAGAGTACATTCTGGTCAGAGTTTCAAAATCGAATTTTGTTGCATGATCATGGTGGATGGCTCAACGTTCAAACGAGTAATTGTCAAAAGTGAAGAGTCGGAGTTATATGAATTAAAATTAAAGAAGAATTCAAGGTAATCCTGAAGTACGCCTAAAGAGTTGTGGTTCACATATTGTATCATTCTTTGAAATATTCACAGCTGGTGATGCCCTCGACTGCATAGTTGAACGAAAATACTCACGAAATGCTTTCATCATGTCAGACTCCAAATCCGCCCTTGAAGCCATCGGTAATGAATCAAATAAAAATAAGTTGCTCTCTACACATTTGTGTTACATCAAGGAATCACTTCGGAAGCTTCTCGTACGGAAACAAGGAATAATATTTATCTTGTTTAAAGGGCATGCTGGAATTTTAGGGAATAATAAAGTTGTTGTTTGAGCCAAGGAAGCTACGAGACTTGTATAAATTGACAACAAATATGATTTCAAAGATGTAATCACTCTTGGCGAAAAAATGCCCATACAAGGTGGGAGAATGATTGGACAGGAATGTCGACGAATGTGCAGTTAGCAGAGCCTACTATGATATCGTCACACGCGTAAAGCTAAACCATGCTAAATTCTCAACACATTTTTACAAAATTGGCTGAGTAGAAAGGAATATTTGTACTTGTTATGATGTATCGAAAGCTCGACTTGAACCATATATTTCTTGCATGCAAAAAATATCAACAGAATAACAGAAAACATTATTTTTTTTACATCGGTAACAATATCCCATCACCTTACCTCCTTACTGAGTATAAATGAGATCAATTTCTCAGACCAATTAGTTAATTTTTTCCGAAATAACATGCTTGATATCTGACAAATTGTACGAACCAATTTAATATATTTCTATGGCAAATGGGTTCTTCGATGTCATTTCTCTCTCTAATATTTTCAAATAATATTAACTTCGCAAGTATAACATGGAATCACCTTTTGCTATATATTTTTGATTTAAAGGTGAAATATATGAGAGTCCGGTACTGTTATCATGGATGGAAATAGAGTTCACTTGAAAGGAAATATAAAATGCATGTTCAACGAAAAGGAATTTTCGAAAGGAAAACAACACGTGTCTTAATCTGAGATGCCTGAATTTCAATCATGTCTAAATACTGAGCAATAGATGAAGTTTTCGCAGGAAGGAGTAAATTCGTGTTTTCCAAATCACTAGGAGTAATAATTTAAGTGTTAGATATTGTCAGACATAATAAAATTAGTAGTAGTGATAATTGATTGAACTAGATGAATTTAATATACAAACATTCGATCAACTATTGGAGATATACATGATTTGAAAGATCATAGAAATTAAATATGAATTAAGGGTAGATTTTCAAAATTCTAAGTTTTGTTTCAACAATTGCAATGTTGCCAAAAATTTGCAAAATTGTGTTTTCAATTCAATTTGTTATTTGCAATAGTACAATAATTACTTTCGAAAAATGGAGTGGCCACTGAAATTCGATTTCCCAAAAGGTTTTCCTAGTGATATTTGCCTCTTGTGATTTTAATGATACTTTGTTGAAATATTATCATTACCAATGTCTTAGTATCCAGTAATGGCTTTTCAATAGGCTAATGATCGATTCTAATTCATCTATTCCACGCATTACTTTTGTATCCCTTGTAAATTTCCTCCAGTTTTCGATTTATCGATTCTGCTATCTTAGTCAATAAGCTTACATCAGCTCTATCTACAAAAAAAGTAATTCATACGTGTAATGTCTGTTTCTAAAATATAGTTCCTGAGTATATTATGACCGTACTCATCAAGGAAATATCCTTATAGACTAACAACGTCGATTTGTCGTGTTCATCTAGTGATAAAAAATACCTATGGCGTTGTTGATCGGGACCATGAAATAATGTCCAACTGATAGTGCTGCAAAGGCTCACCCTGTTTCAGTATATTCAAAATACGCCACCGTGCTTCTGAAATGAATATATCTCCAACTACTGACTGACCTAAATTTTCACGTATGCAGTAAACGACTTCAAGGTGAAACCTCATTATTCCTTAATTGATGACTTTCAACTTCCCTGCATAGTTCTATCCAACAGAACTAGAAGTGGTGATTCATTTTCATTAAATTGATAGCAATTCGAAAGTTCAGCAAGTTCGCAATCCGAAACAAGGGTACATTTTTCAGATTCCTGAGATCATTTTGCAGGCATCCGTATCAATTATATATGAAGTAATATTTTCCGTATACAGCGAAAAATTTGTTTGGATATGAAATTGCTGGGAACAAACATTGTGTTTAATCATTATTATGATGTAAGTAGATACCACTGTGTAAATATTGAGCATTTCACATAATTTGAAGCGTCACTCAATGGTGTCCCCGCCTTCAAAGAATCAGCCAGTACCTAGTAATGCAATATTATTGTTATATTGATTATTTTATTTTTTGACTCGAGAGTCAGAATTAGTATATGAAGTGACCATACTCACAGCACTTGATAAACCACAATGATCAAAAACTCATTTGTAAGTAACATATACAGTGTTTCTGTTCGCAAAAAAAGTAAACAATATCGACAGGGCAGACAGTTGACTTGACAGTCAATCAGCGTTGCCAGGTATGATGAGTTTTCAAAATATTCACGCGCCTTTAGCGCCTCTAATATAACTATCAAAATTGACAAATGTAGCTTACGTTTTCTTCACTACCAAACCAAACTATTTTGTGCATATTTTGAAGTATCCATTTTTTTATTCCTTGTTTGGAAAAAACAAAAAACTGGGGAGATATTTCTCCATTGCGTTTTCCAAAGGGTGTGATGGACATATCTTCCAATTGTCAAAATAGTTCAATGAATATCCCTCACAAAGCAAAATATCTTCAGGCAGCCTTTCCATCCCCATCCCCATGCATATATTGTAACAAAAAGAATTATTCGAATTTAGGATACCTCCAAGTTTTTCATTACGAAATTTACAGTTGTTGAAGCAATCGGAATAGGTGGTGAAGTTCGTTACTCCATTCTTATTGGTCCCTGGATAAGTAGGCAGATGTGCCAACAAAATGTCAATTTCAATGAGCCTTTTTCCTCAATTACGAAAAATTTTCCACTAGCATCGCTAGTAGTCCAGTAGGGCCAAACATTACATAACTCACAAACATGTAGAAATAAACATCAGAGAATGTTTCTTAAAATTTCCGGAAAAAAATATTAATTGATTGACAGGACAGTATGCAAGGTTTAGTTATTATGCAGCGTTATTTTCACTCTGATATCAGACGTTTAAAATAATTATAAACTTCAAATTGATTTGGAATGAAAAATTAAATTTGGTAATTGAGATGAATTTAATACGTTACAGTGAAGAGGATTCAGAAATCAATAGAGAGGTTATATGTTTTTGTAATCAATGTTTTTTACTGTGAATTAATTAACTTTTTATTTCTCATTCATTTGATTATTTTTTATATTTGTAACTACCTATGTGAATTATGACTTTCAGTTATTAGGTTTACCATTTAGTCTCCTTCATCGAGAGGTCATTTTCAGACACCGTTTTCGCGCACAATGCCTCCTGTGACTGAGTATTTTTCCGATAAAACCCGCTAAATTATGTGCAAAGTTGTACCGCAAATAAGTGATTTGGTGTTTGTAGTTTGAGCTGGTAAAAAGAAGGAGGCATTGTGAGTGATATTTGTGCGCGAAAACGGTGCTTAAAAATGACCTCTTGAAGAACTATAAAGTCAATATATCTCGAAAACGGTATGAGACCGCTGCGTTTTTCTTTCGAATTCGTGTTCAGAAGGAGAAACCACGTTAGAAAAGTCAAACAGTTCGAGCATTATTTCAAATAATTCAACTATATCACTTAAGTGGAGAATGTTTGATGTTTGTCCCTACCACAAGTACTGCTGTGAGACCATGGACGTATAAATAAATATTATTCATACGTCCATGCTCATGACAAATTCGCCACACAATTCTCAGTGGAAAGGCTCAACAGAAGTAAGGCAGGCATCATCGTGAAAATTGAAATTACTACAGCAGTAGAAATGATGTGTTGTTTTAATTGGGAAAAACGGAGAAATTTCAGAAGTTTTTCTACGTGCAATAAACACGTGATTTGGGAAGTGTGTTGATTGGAGAAATGCGCATACGGAAAGTTTTCAGTAACCAAAAATAACACTGAAAACCGATATTTATGGTACTCCCAGTGTATTTGGAATGGGCGGCGTTTTGAGTTCGAATTGATCTTCAGTGGTCGGTACGTGAGTACAATCGAACGGCATATTCTCGATTTACCCAAAATCGAACTGATCCTTCTGAATCGAGAAATAAACGAGAATACCGAGCAGTACTGAGATTGACACTATGACGGTGAAGGATAATTGTTTTTTCTGACCAATTAAAGACTTTTCATTATTTCAAAGGAGAAATCTTTTCATCATTCATAAATGGTTGAAAATGGAAAACTGCTATACATCGCAAATATAAATTGTGAAAAAAAATGTGAGTTAACGAAACCAACCGTCATTAAAACAGGGGATTCCATTGACGATCCAATGAAACAAAAATAAAGGAATACAAATTTTGCAAAGTTGAAGAGACTGAAAAAAATTATTTGAGATTGATTACTCGACGATATCCCTATCACAAGTACAAATGTTTGGAAAGTCTACGAGGTGTTTTATTGCCTTGTGGTTTCATATGAAATTGAACAATCGTATGATCATTATGGAAACAACACGCATTGTTCAACATCGATACGAATATTTGTGGCAAATAGAAAGCTATCGATAATCCAACAGACATACAATCTACTTCGACGAAACTTGGTTTGAAATCCATGATGTTGTCAAAAATAGTTGAATAGGATAGCGATTGTTGACTATGCTTTCGATTGTTAGTTGACGGGAATTTGGTCGGAATATTGAAGAGAATCAATTGCTGAATTGTCGACGTTTCGAAACTTTATTGTTTCATTTTCAAGACTCTGGAGTATAAGAACAAAAACATACCTATTAAAATAGGGTTCTCGAATGGAGTATTGTTGAAAACGCAAAACATTATGTAAAATGACGACTGTTTGAAAAAAACCGCTTCGAACACTATATAGAAAATTAACATTGATTATTACTTACATTTAGGGTGACTTTCCAAGTTCAAAAATTGTAATATAAATGATTTCGACTTAAAATATAAATACATGCACAGGTTCATGAAAAACGTTAACAACGATACAATAAAATGAGCAAACTGAACTGGCGGTAAATAGTTTTTTCACAATGTAAAAAAAAGACTAACGAAAGAAATTGTCAAATACAGTTGGTTAGATGAAACTAACTATTGCGTCTTCTTCAAGGGGAAAACATGTTATAATTTTGCTTTGCTGGGAAAGAGGGCATTGCTCCTCTCGATCAATAATATGAAAAACTCGTCTATTGACCACCATGAAGATATAACTGCGGATTCATTCAAAACATGGTTACTCACTCGAATTGTCATTGACATTAATAACGCATAGTATCATTCTGGGTTATTGAACAAATTACTAAACAATAACACAAAAATGCAGATACAGGCCACACTGTTTCAGCCAGTGTGCGTCGAGGCACATTCTCCAACAATAGGCGACGGCCCAATGCGAAACAAATTGTTTCGAACCGAAAGGTTTCGAATTGTTGACTCCAATGGGGGGTAGGTTGAAAAATTTCGACTCGCAATATTTTTGTGCATTCACCCCATTTCTCTGCAAGCAGAAGTGATCGTGAATTGGCGGTATGAGTTCTGGAGCATTTATTTATTTTCTAATTTCTTCCTATAATTTGTTTGTTTTTAGCTTTAGTTTAACCCTTCCATTCTCATAAGGAATTTGAATCAATTCAGAAATGCAAAACGTATTTCTGCACACCAAATCAAAATGACAATACACAGGGCACAATAATTTCAACGAGTCCTGTACTAACTAGTAGGTTCCACGCGCATCCAAATATTCATGGATATTTTGCCTCGATACATCGGGCACTGGGCGGCCGTCTTTTGTTGCGCAACAATGTTTCAGCCAGTGTGCGTCTCCATGTGCGATCTCATGTGAACGCGTCGCTTGAACGAGCCTCCGCACACGGGTCGTTCGGCACTCGAAAAGTGGTTGCGTCTCGAAGCGGAATGTACGTCACATACGAACCATGCGATGTGATTGGGGGTTCACCGTACATCGCGTATGTTTTCCAAGCAACTCAGTTCACTTTTTTTATAATGAGTAGTTCAAGTGACGAAGAGGATGCTGTTATATTTTATATGTACCATCGTATGAAAAAAAGGAAACAGAGGGTATGGGTACATCCGTACATAGAGCGAAATTTTCTTTGTCGGTTGTTTGTTGCGGCAAAAAAATTACAAGAGAGTGATAAAAAGTTTTAAGCATTCTATAGAATGCCAAAAGAAAGTTACATTGCTCTAGTGGAAATTGTAGCTCCAGCCATCCAGTACAAGAGTACGAATATGAGGGAATGTGTGAGTGCAGAAGAACGCATTTTGATAACATTGAGGTAAGTAAAAACTGGAAGTTTATTATAGAAATTTTTTTATTTTATTATTATCATTATAATTACAAAATATATATAAATTTTGGTAAATTATTGGGCCCTCTTCAGAGGGATCTGTTGATTGCGAAGATCCAAAATGTGATGAAACGGAACTACTTGCCGTTTGTGGTTGCACAATGTGCAACGATGGAGGAAATTGGTTAGGATTGGCAATTACAATTTCTTGGAAAGTTCCTGTTATTCCATCTATGAGATGCAATGCTTTTCTCTTGTAAATCCTCAATTGAACATCGTTCAATTGCATAAGGTCAGGGATGAGGCTGTTTAAAAAAATTTGTATACCCTCTCTTTTAACAACTGTGGATATTTCTTGGGTCTTTGCTGTATGTAGCAAAGGCTTTCTCAGCGTCACTTTGTTTAGTTTGGGTTTTCCTTTTTCGTCCACGCGGACCTTGTTGTCCCGAACCCGTGGATACAGGTGGCGCCTCATTTTCGACAGGGCTGGCTGGAAGTGGTGAAGGTGTTGGTTGTGGTAGAGGTGTAGATTGGGGAGTTGGTGGCAATGATGAGTGGGAGGCAGAAAGTATATCCTCTGAAAAAACAGATTCTTCTTGGGAAACTTCCATTTCGACAACTGATGTTGTTGACGGAGGAGGTCGTTGTTCAGGGATTTGCGGTAAATTGCCAGGTATTGTGCCGGCTACCTTAACGAAGGGAACAGCAAATTGCATAGCATCCATCAGATAATACGGTTTTTTTTTGTTGCTCCACTACCACTTGGTTTGGGCTTGAGGTTCTTGACAAATGTACTTCGTAAATTCCTCCATTTTTCTTTGCATTCACTTGCTGTAACAAGAAAATATACATTGTTTTTCATTGACACTCACTTCTAATTGTTCACAAATGAATATTTTGAATGGTAATTTTTATTTATATAAACGCTTATTTTCAGGTATTTGGCTACAGGGTGTACATTCGTCTCATTAGGATTTTACTTTTGCCGGGGAGAGACAACAGGTGGGCGAATAGTATCAGAGACTTGCAAAATTATATGGAATATACTGAAAGACGTCTACATGTCATGCCCCACTAAGCACCAATGGAAAAAAAAATTGCTCAACGCTTTCAGTCCCTATGGAACCTTCCTAATTGTATAGGGGCAATAGACGGAACACATATTCGCATAGAGAAACTTCCAAATACTGGTTCAGCTAATTTTAATCACAAATCCTACCACTCGATAGTACTACTCGCATGCTGTGATGCTGATGGTTTTTTCACGGTGATTGAAACTGGATACGCTGGCAGAAACAGTGATGGGGGAATTCTTAGAGCTTCAGTAATTAAAAACTTGTTAATTAATTCACAACTCGACATTCCAGCGCCATCCAAGCTTCCTTTAGATGATTAGGATGACTGTTTGTTTCCTTATTACTCCGTAGGAGAGCCTTTCCGTTGTCCCGTTATTTACTGGGACCTTACTCAAAACGGATTCTTGACAACCCAAAACGAATTTTCAACTACCGATTAAGTCGGGGTCGTAAAACAATCGAATGCACGTTTGGTATGATGAAAGAGAAATTCCAAGTATTACAAACTGTGGTGACCACACTACGTCAAGTTTTTCAAATATAGCCATATGTAATACACTCATCTGAAGAAATGCCATTATAATGAATCAATTTTCATTCGAAATCAAAGGCGGTCGCATCAATAGTAAAATAATATTAAAACTCATGAAGTCGACACTTCCCCTATCGCTTGTGTCGGCATATCAAACGGAATTCCAACCATATTTTCAGACATTCATAATTAATCTTATAGTGTGTCGCGACAGATGAATGACCCGCGGTCTTTTGGAAGCGATAATAGGCGTGGTGATATATCATGGCGGCGTGTCAACTCAAAGGGGTACTCGCCGACACATAAATAATATTTTATTGTTTTCGTTTGAATACCGAACGCTATATATATATATATATATATATATATATATATATATATATATATATATATATATATATATATAAGAACACTTCATTCAGAATCCAGTTGTCGAACGAGTCAGTCAGTACAGAGCTAGTTCTGCTTTATTATGAAGCGAATAAAAGTAAATTTTAATTTCAATTAGAGAAGATGCAGACTCATCTTACTACGCGAAATAACCGTAGACTCCGTACAGTTTATCTGAAGTAGCAAATTAATCAACCATATGCAGAATCATAGTGGAAGTGTAACGCATCAGAAACAATCTCAGTAATAACTAAATGAATGGAATTAATATTTATCAAGAAGCTAAATAATCATAGTACAACAAGTGAACGCGTAATATAATTCGGTAATAATACGGAATAATTAAGTCAGTGGCTCTTCAGTGAGGGTAAGACATAAAACCGTTTATTTGGCAAGGTATATATGTATAGGGTAATAGAAAAATATTTCATTATTGATTTCATAGTAAAAGAGATTATTGATTTGATAAAAGTAAAAATAATATCAATTGTTTAAAATAACTGAAGAACAGTTATTTCAATTGTCAGCCTATATTGTTTCTCATTTTAAATTATTGTTCAGTCAATCTCATTTTGACTTTCTATACATTCTCTCAATAAATTATACCAGGTGTATCAATAGTTGTTTTTATATATTTTAGAAAATACATATATATATATATATATATTATTACAAGTCCTAATTGTATTATTATTCCGAAACAATCTGAAATTGGTCATTGTACTGTCAAATTAAGACCCACGTTTCATTAAGTAGCAGCTATGACATTTGGTGTCAGGTGTCGAGGTGGATTTACAGAAAAATAACGTTTATATGTTGATTTTCGCAAAAGATGTCAAACTCAAATTTACTCGATGCAAATAAGAATGAAGATATAGTAAAAAAAAATTGTTTTTCTCGTGAAAATATTATCAGAATTTGTGTAGTTGAAAGTGTGCATATATTGCAGTTTGCACTGAGGTTGTCATATTGGAAATTCATCTGGAAAAATATTATTGCAAATATAAAATGTATTTTAATATTGTTTGTGGAATGCTGAAAGGAAGGAATTGTAGAAATATTTAGCAAAAATAAACCTTTGGTAACGAATAAAGTCAGAAAAGTATTGAAAAATTGGAAAAAAATAATACGAAAAGCATTTAGAAAGTAATATCAGTACAGAGAGTTTGACGAGGGGAAAATCAAAACATATAGAGCGTTTATACAAGGCTGATCTCAAAAAGTATTCGGAAAGGAAAGTGAAAAATTTTTATTCAAAGGGGATTTTTATTAAAATTGTTAAATCATGGGAACTCCGACAACAGTGCCGTGGACTGGTAGGATTAACTATGAACCTACCATTACTATCAGTGTGGATAATTTACCTTATTTTAATGGTACTTCAGATATCAAAGATTTCATTCGTGAAATTGAGTATTTGGCAGCTGTAGCAAGATGGACAGACAGTCAGATAAAATCCATAGTTAGATTAAAATTGACAGGAATCGCCAGATTATTCATAGATACAGATGATAAATTGAAAAATATAATAAATTGGCCTGAATTTGAAAAGGAATTATTGCAGCAGTTTTTAAATTCCAAAAAAAAAAAGGAAGGAAAATAGTGAATCAGTTAGAAATTTTCCATAAGATTGAGAGCATCCGCAGCGAAATTACGAAAATTTACAGGAATTAATAGGGTTGATGATGTATTGAAGCAAAAATTTGAGCAAGATTCCCTTGTGCAATTTTGTTTGGGATTGCTAGATCCTGTAAGGAAAAAAGTTTCATCTGTCAGTCCTGTCAGTTTAAGAGGAGCCATCAAATTAGCAGAGAAGGAAGAATTAATTGAGACACTAACAGCTCAAACTAATATGAATTTTAGAAATTTAAATACGAATGTAATAATGTGTACCCATTGCAATCGTAAGGGTCATAAAAAAGCAAATTGTAATAAGACAAATTGTGTATGTTATCATTGTGATGAAATTGGTCACCTCTCATAAAGATGTCCGAATAGAAATAGCTTTCGAAATGATATATTAAGTGAATCAGGACCACGGTTTTCCGACTATGCTAAGGGAAACAGATTAAAAAAATTTGGAGCAATAAAGAAACCAAGAAAAAGGTTTTCTAACTATTCAACGGAAAATAGGTTTCGAACTCAGGGAAGTATGAACGAACAAGGACGTAGATTTATCAATCAATCAAATAGGAACCGATATCAGAATTTTGGGAGAGTAATTGACAGAAGACAAACAGGAAATAGTTACGCGAATGGAAATAGTCCGGGAAAGTATGGAAAAATTTGCGGATATAACAGGAATTTGAATAGAAAGAAGCAAGAAAAGAATGTACTAACCTACGGTGAAGGTGAGGAACAGAAAAACGGTATCAATTTAGATAACGAACATAATAATTGGCTAAAAAGTTTGGAAGAAATGGGAAAAAGGTTTGAAAAAATGACTACTATGATAAAACATTGGATGGAATTAAATTTTGACGAAAAACTAAATTTCTCGAGGGAGTGCACGCCCAAAACGAATTGCCGAGTAATCAAAAATGGATTTTTACGCCATGAAATGAGCCCTGCAAGCTCAAATCAGATGGAAATGTCTGAAAATAGTGAAGTGTTTGAGACACTAGGTTTCGAAGAAACCGATTCAACGGAAAAGTATGGAAAATCGTCTAGGAAGGAAGATAACAGAGGTAATCGATTAAACAAGCCAAATATGGTTGATGATTTGACAGTGACATCATTCATCAAACTAGATGAAGATGGAAAATCGCCGAAGGTGGAAATTGAAAAATCCATAAAAATACGCAAGGGTATTGAGAAAACCGGAATGCCCTGTACATTAGGACAGATAGTCACACGTGACAGTCGACAAGTGGGAATGCATACGTATAGGTACGAGCATTTCCTGTTTGAAGAAACAGAGAGATGTAACGGAACAATGCCCATGCAGTACTACAGCGGGAATGAAGGAAATTATGTTCGGGAAATGGAAAAAGATATACGGATCGGTATGAAAGTTTTCGAGAATGAAAATATTCAAGAAGGTACCAAACCATATACAGGAAGTATCGGAATTACAGAAGCTAATGCATTGAGGAATTTAGGGAAGATGGTCGGTGTAGAACATAGGAAATCGTGAAAAGACAGTCTGAAAGGTAGATATGAATCACCCAAGGGAGATAGTCAACCCACCAGGAAGTCGGAAACTGCCAAAGACCTCGGAATGATAGTCGCCAAAGAAAGTACTTTCGCAGTAGACGAAAATCAAAAGGCTGAATTTTATTTGCCCAAAGACAAACTTTTGCCGCCCAGATTATTGAAAATATGCATAGTTAAAGCAAGGAGTAAAGTGAATTAAGAAAAAAATTCAAAATTAAAGAAAATAGCCAATAATGGATTTTTAACATCGAAAAAACGTATTATGGTACGAAAATTGAAATGAAATACCGAAAAAAAAAGAAAGTAGTTGAAATATAAAAATATCGAACCCGTAGCCAGTCAGAAGGAAAAATCTAAATTTAAGAAGTCATCGCTTGAAAATTCAGAAATCTCACAAATTGGAAACAGGATTGAACACATGAACCGACTGAAAGTTAATCAGAGAGAAGAAAAAATTCCACAACTAGAAAATAGGCAGCAAATTATTTTAGAAAGTAAAAGGATGAGTAACGTTAAACCCAGAGCGTCCTGTATATAGGAAAATATTATATTCATCTGGGGATGGTAATTCAATTCCTAAAAATACGGTAGCATGCCACGGAAAAGCGATCAAACTTTTGCAAGAGAATAATTTATTGAAAGATATCATAAAGAATGAAAGTAAACATAGTATACAGGGGAGAAGAATTCCGCCAATTCATGAAAATACTAAGAATCAGAAATATAAGTGGAATTTTTTTCACTGAGTGTAGGGAACATGGAGAGAATAGTTAGAATATGAGAAGGAAAAAGGATTAGAAGAATAGAACTTCAGGACCAAAGAGCAATTGCAAGAAGGAAATCAAGAGGAAATAAAGGAAAAACCGATGAGAAAAATCAAGAAAATAGATCAAGAAAAAGACCCATAGAAACCTAAAAACACTAGAAAAAAGTAATCAAAATAAATCATCAGAAGACGAAGGGGAAAGTATCCCAGAGATAAATCATAGTTATCAGACCAGAACACGGGGTACAGTAAAAGGGTTTCCATGGATTTATTCCAAAGCAAAAAGTCAAAATAAGTAATTTTCAAAAGTTCGAAAATAATGCACTTATGAAGTAATAATATTTTCGAAATTTTTAAAACCCAGTTGAGATCGAATAGTATAGTAAGCCATTACAGATGAATAATTGGAAATCATGAAATCTTGCCAAATATACACAAGCACGTATCGAAACGTGTAGTCAAAGAAATTGAAACACTCTGTGGATGAACGCGAAATAAATATTGAGGGGACTTTCCACCTGAATCGTAACGTACCGCGTACCGTAATCCCTCATTCATGGACAGGGACAATGATCATTGGAAATATCGTCAGTGACATTACGCAATGACGGAATGGGACAAAAATTATCTATGTCGGTTATTCACATGAAAATCGGACTCTTGATAAGGCATAGACAGTAAGAGAAAATTGTGTGTATTCCCTAAAAATTGGGAAGGACTTTATAGACATTAATAAAGTATTAATAAAACGGTTATAATTCTCTACCGAAAGAGATTTTAGCATGTAATTGAAAGTGTTACCTTGATAATGACTAAGTGGAATAACATTAATTAAAAGTAAAAATGTGCGAAAAATATCGGTGATAATAAAAAACATTTTAAAATTATCGTTAACAATTACGGATAATATAATATGAATTTTTGAACTATAACGGAGTTCAAATTAATGATAATCAGCTTCTCACCAAATAGTTATTTACTGAGCATCGTACCGCAATGGAGAGTTTGAACTTTTAATCCAAGTAAGTTCACAATACCCAAGGATGAATGGATATTCCAAGCCCATAGTCAGAGTGCAGAGTTGAGGGACCCCCCAGGAAGCCTCATCGCAAGTGTGCAAGGGTGCACAAATTATCCAACTAAATAGAAGGGTGGACCATCACTTTAACACGAAAGAACCTTAGAAACTACCACTTCACTGGAACTTTGAAAAAAAATGTCAGGTGACATTTTGCATCATAGAGGGAATTCAATAATCACTGTCAAATACGTTCACTACACGAAGGGTCGCTCGAAAAACTAACGGCAAGGCCCCATTTAACTCGCTGCAGACTGAGTGCAACTAAGTCCATATGGTTTGCAGATGTTGTTTACATCGTCCCTAGCGAAGAGCAGACATAAGGTCGCTGGAGAATTCCAACCTGATTTCGCCAGACCGCAGACAGCCTATATCACAGCAGGTGAGGACAAGTCATATCTACAGGGTGGCGTTCCAATTCGAAGCCAGCATCGTCTCAGAAGACATTGACTCAAAGGGATCTCTATTGAGAATTATATAAAGATTTGCATGTTAAAATTAGTATGATGTTAGAATAGTAATTATATAAGTAGGGATATTGTTGACCATGTATGTAATATCAAGTGCATGATTGAATAAGGTAAAGGTCATATGTTATCATAGGTATTATCAGTAGGAATTTATTCAGTTTGCTCATTGTATGCTGAAACATTTGTCAGAGTCATAACCAAGTTGAGATCCCATACCACTCATCTCCTCAAGATATTAGGGTCGTGAAAAACGTATCAATTAGAATGAACACCTTTTGAATGGGAAAAGGGAGGTATGTGGTGACCACACTACGTCAAATATTTCTAATATAGCCATATGTAATACACTCATCTGAAGAAATTCCATTATAATGAATCAATTTTCGTTCGAAATCAAAGGCGGTCGCATTAATAGTAAAAAAATATAATAACTCATGAAGTCGACACTTCCCCTATCGCTTGTGTCGGCATATCAAACGGAATTCCAACCATATTTTCAGACATTCATAATTAATCTTATAGTGTGTCGCGACAGATGAATGACCCGCGGTCTTTTGGGAGCGATAATAGGCGTGGTGATATATCATGGCGGCGTGTCAACTCAAAGGGGTACTCGCCGACACATAAATAATATTTTATTGTTTTCGGGCGGTATCGTTTGAATACCGAACGCTATATATATAAGATTTTCCCTAATCGAACACTTCATTCAGAATCCAGTTGTCGAACGAGTCAGTCAGTACAGAGCTAGTTCTGCTTTATTATGAAGCGAATAAAAGTAAAGTTTAATTTCATTTAGAGAAGATGCAGACTCATTTCCCTACGCGAAATAACTGTAGACTCCGTACAGTTTATCTGAAGTAGCAAATTAATCAACCATATGCAGAATCATAGTGAAAGTGTAACGCATCAGAACCAATCTCAGTAATAACTAAATGAATGGAATTAATATTCATCAAGAAGCTGAATAATCATAGTACAACAAGTGAACGCATAATATAATTCGGTAATAAAACGGAATAATTAAGTCAGTGGCTCTTCAGTGAGGGTAAGACATACAACTGTTTATTTGGCAAGGTATATATGTATAGGGTAATAGGAAAATATTTCATTATTGATTTCATAGTAAAAGAGATTGTTGATTTGATAAAAGTAAAAATATTATCAATTGTTCAAAATAACTGAAGAAGAGTTTTTTTAATTGTCAGCCTATATTGTTTCTCATTTTAAATTATTAATTAGTCAATCTCATTTTGACTTTCTATACATTTTCTCAGTAAATTATACCAGGTGTATCAATAGTTGATGAAGATACAATCAATGACATCATTAAATGTGTTTGCATACTTCATAACTATATAAGAAAAATAGAAGGGTGTCAATACACACCGTCACGGGTCGAACAAAATGTCGATATCTCTGGTTCTGCTAATCCCACTGATTTTACGCCACCACTTCGAGCCAAAATAAACATTTGTAGTACTGCTTATGCTCTTAGAGATTATTTAGCAAATTATTTTTCAACTCCAATGGCATCATTGCCTTGGCAGTGGAATTATTACATTTAATCAAGATGGTTTTTTATTTTATTTGATCTTTATAAAATATTTAATACATGTATAGTTAATAAAATTATAAAGGGAACACTCACCTGACATGTTGAATTCTTTCGCTATCTCATTCCAGGCTTTCTCCGTACAGTCTTTCCTCGAATATTCTCGAAGATTATAGTCGTAAAGTTCTGGATGTTTCTCCACTTCTCCAACGAATTTTATGTTGCATAACTAGAAGTAGTTTATTTATTAGTAAGCATTTCCGTTTTCTTCTTATTGAATGTGCAATAATAGGATGAAACAAATATCCTGAACAAACTTACCTCCATTTTGTACGCGACTCGCTCGTCACACTCGAACTTTCTCGTTTTTTGCAGCTCGCAAGGTTCGACTGACGCTTAAGACGCAAACGCTCCGACTCCCCATCGACCGCTAATCGACCCGTTGGTGGACCTACATAACTTTACCTACGAAGTGTAGTGGAGGAAGGATCGCTTCGACTTTGAGACGCAACCACTTCGAGTGCCGAACGACCCGTGTGCAGAGGCTCGTCTGTGGTCGGCCGTATCGAAACAGAATGATTCGAAACGTTTCCATGAGCATGCGCACGGACATGGACTAGTCAATACAGGACTCGTTGAAATGGAAGGCTCAAAACGATCATGCGTTGTGTATTGTAGTTTAATTGATATGCAGAAATATATTTCAATTTTTGAATTGACTGGAATATCTGTAGCACTTGAAGAATCGAAGGAAAAAGGTAGTCTAGTGCAACCTGATATATTGATAATATTGGTAGAGGCTAGGCATGAAATTCACGATATAACCTAGAAGAACAACCACAATGTAGACCAGATCAACAAATTTGCAGAAAAGGGAGTGAATGTACAATACAGAACAAAGTTTTGAATCTAAATGTTTCATCCTGTCACCCATTGAAGTCAACAAATTGAAACAGTTTGGTTCGAAACAAATATCGCATTCAGTCTGCGGCCGGCCTAACAGAGTAGGAAAAAATGCTTTGTTACAATTCAAACAAGAGGAATCAAGGAACATCAATAGTTATTCAATCAACTAGTGTAATAATGGTGGCGATTATTGATCGAGATATTCCGACGGGAGAGCGAAGCGAGCGCCTTGATGTTCGAGATCATCAATCGCCATTTCAAAATAAGAGTTTATTACTGAAATTTTTCGTCGACCTCATCCCTGTGCTCAAAAATGTTCGATATCCATTCGCTTCGACTAGGAGAAAACTTACAATATTTTGATTTTAAGATGCATAAATTTGACAGCGCAAAGATAATATATTTGGCATTTGAATAGTATTTGAATTCGTGTATGTTTGGTTGCCTTTACCACAATGACACATTAATAGAGAAATCAACCATTTATAGATTATTAATGGTCGATTTCGGTGTATCTTTGGTTGCATATTTCACAATTATGCATTAATACAGAAATTGAACCTTTGATATGGGTCATTAACGATCGATTTCGTGTAGATTAAACAGACTCGTTAATACTAGATCGCCAGAAAACTACATTTCATGTTATTGTAGAAAGTATCCTAATGTACAGGGTTATTCAGTATAAATTACTCTCTTATGAACATTATTATTGCCAATAGAAAAAAAAAAGGTAAAAGTAAAAATTGTGTGGTCATGACTGAATTTTGATAAAATGCTTTCAAAAATACAGTAGCGTGCAGCTTTCAGGAAATATTTTTGTTTAAATGGCATACCCTGTTTATTATTGAATTTTTAGAATGACATGTTTTTCTGATTTAAAGGATATACCATATGTTATCCCTATCTTATGCCGTTTTTCAGTTATTAAACATCGAATGACCAGTTAGACTAGTTGTTACTGTAAATACCTATTCTATGAAAGCCAATATTTTTAAAGTAAGCCATGAAAATGGCAGCTATATTATGTTTGTTTGGTGAAATGTTTTCAATGGAATAATCAAAATGGTTTTCAGTAAGGAAGAAAAAGTTCAACTATATACTTGTTATATACAAAACAACAAAAATAAACATGCAGCGGAAAGTACATACAG
Source organism: Gonioctena quinquepunctata (assembly GCA_018342105.1). Taxonomy (NCBI): domain Eukaryota; kingdom Metazoa; phylum Arthropoda; class Insecta; order Coleoptera; family Chrysomelidae; genus Gonioctena; species Gonioctena quinquepunctata. Next base: position 130,582 of record JAFIRS010002709.1, read on the forward strand.
TGTGTTGTATCCAAATCATCCAACACCGTCAGAAAATACATTCAAAAATATTTTCCAAAACGTGAATCATAGATTCAACAGCAAAAAGCGGTAGATCAAGCAAAAGAACAGCTAGATATTCTGATTCAATTTGAAGGTGAGCCTATCCATATTAATTCGCGAATGAATTTTTTTGGAACATTTGTATTTTCCGATCAAGTAGGTTGAAGTTTTTCCAAAATCCAACGTACTGTGGAAAAGAACAACTACAAATCATATGAAATTTTACACGTACAAGTTTTAACAGAGACTCATACGAGCAAAGGCTGGAATTCAAAATTTTAATGGATTTTCCGATTATTTAACTAAAATATTTTGTACTGATGAGTCATCCTTTTCTACGGCAGGAGTTTTCAATAAGAGAAATTAAAAGTCGAGGAAAAAAAAATCTCCGAAATCTGCACGCTACTGTATTTTTCATAGCATTTGATCAAAATTCAGTCAAAAGAGCCTGTGCGCACTGGTGATTCTTGTTGCCGTGACTGTTTCGTCACTCTCACCATGGCACGGGGCCCTTACGGTGGTGCACGCACTTGAATACGTAACAGCTGGGTGACTCATTATCCGCGGGTTTCGTAGACGTGCTAGTAGCAAAATGTCACCTCGCTCACTTTTCAAAAGAATAAGGGGGACTATCTGAGGGTCTAAATTCGAAAAAGTAAATTCCTTCGCCCAGCTGACCCCCCGATTTCCATGATGCCCCCCTCCGAAGAGAGCTCCAAAACGGTACTATGAAAAAGTGTAATGGAATTTTTCCGTTAAACGCGAAATTTGTTCGGCGACCTATAATTATGACCGGAAGGGCGCGGGAGGGGGTCGGTTCCAAATTTTGTTGTGGGCTGCGCTTTCCTGGGACGTCAGTTTTTCGCGTCGTGGGCTCCCCGTTAGGAAATAAATTTGTTTGAGTCGATCGAAAAAAATTGAATTTTTCGATGTATAAAAAAAGGCAAAAAAAAGAATTGACGAATCGGTTTTGCCGTCGGAATCATTCATTACAGTTTTTTAACGATGCCATGTTTGTATATTTACAATACTCTGATATACATTAAAAACAATATTTCAATGATTCCAAAAAATTAACAAATCCACGATCATTTTACTAGAGATAACTCGCATCTACCAACCTTATAGTAGATTGACAGTATCACAGAATCATCCCATGTACTGCGGGGTTGAACTTTATAATAGGCTAAATAGTGACATTGAATCATCTAATATTAATATCTTTAAAAGGCGACTCAAAATTCTGTTATTGCAGAAAGCATACTACTATGTTGAAGAGTTTCTCCTTGAAACCTAATAGTATTACATGTTTTCATAATTTTATTTTATTTCTACAATATTATTTTTACAATATTTGTCCTCATCTGATGATCGAGTTGTTTAGCAATTGTATCATTGACTAATGTCTGTTTTTATTTATTAGAATTGTGTAGTACCTATATTTATTGTATTATATTAACTTTTAGCTGTTTGACCTGTTGGATTAGTGTGTATTTTACGATGATGTTATGTTATGTTCTGCTTTTACTAGTGTTATTGTGAATGATAACTAATTCAATAAATGTTTGATTGCTTGATTGATTGATGAATAACGAATAAATTGAGTAACTGTCACTGTAAGTGCGCGCAGTCAAGAAATCTTCAGTGACGTGACAGTATCAATGAATTTATTGTCACCCTAACGAAAATCACCAGTGCGCGCAGGCTCTGACCACACAACTTTCACATTTAACTTTTTTATATCTATAGGCAACAATGACGATGATAAGGAGTGGATAATTCATAGTGAATAACCTGGTACAATTATAATTTATGTAAAATTGTTTGTTTGGTTCAGTACTCGAAGTCGAAATTGAAATTTTTGTTATATTCTCGGTAATTTTCCCACTATTCTTTCATCGAAACTAATTTTCGAATGAGAAGAAATATTGAACAAGGTCGTAATCCAAAAAATGAATTGGTAAATCGAGAAGATATGGAATTTGGTGAGATTTTGAACTGGTTTTTCGTTCTGGAATGATAGTTGTTAGCCTTTGTTTTAGGGAGCCCTTTCCAGATTTTCAGTTATTTCATAAATTCCATTGGGGAATGTTGCGAGTGCGGTAATGTCTATCAATAGTGCGCCTAATAGCACTGGCTCTCCAAACAGTGTCCTCATGTTTCTGTGCTTGGTTTATTCGGAGGTGAGAATGAGATCCAGTTTGTATTAGCAGAGTTCCTAATGATTCATGTCCCACTTGCAATTCGTTTTTGGTTGATTATTGACTTGAGTTTCACACGATCCACTGGTTCTTTTTTATCCCGATTAATCGATCGTTGTCAACCTTCTAGCATACCAGCTATAAGGTCCGGATCATCATGTTTTCGTTACCTTGAGAGACAGTTCGATATTATACCGGATGATTAAAAATTTTCAAAATTGGATATTGAATTTATTTTCAGTGCCACCAGCTGCTATAATTATCTACTATTGCAATTATTAGGAATGCCCTTCACGCTGAAAGCAGTTTGGTCTTAAGTGCACAAGCAATGAGACTCACTGATCTCAAAGATCCCCTTGGTATAACTCCGAAATCCATAATTCATAAATAAATCCCTTCTGCAGTGATTTTCTTTTTCTTATTCAAGATCATCATTTTTTCGCTTCACTCTATATTCTTTATATTCTTTTAATTTTTCACTTATACAATTTCTGGGAAAATTAATAAATAGAAAATTGATCGGTTTGTTGTATGTCGCTATAGTATTGCATCTCATCAGCCACATTGCTCCAGCTATGTACTATGAAAAATGAAACAAGTACTTGATTGTGTTGAAAATGGGAACATTCTCAGTTGAATATTGAATAGGAAGATCATTCTGAAAATTGAATATCTACGATGAAAGTTCTTTTTTTTTATATCTAACTACAATTTTTCCGGCTGAAGCTACACTGGACATTGAACTGCATCTGATAAATATGGCAAAGAGACTCTAACTCAGAAAAAAAATATGAAAGTGAAAATTTCCATTTTTATTCAGATTCTTTGAGTTTCGGTTCTCCCACAATATCTATCTCACGGGTAAATTTTCAAATTTGTAATTGGGAATGCGGAAGAGTCTATGAAAGGAGGAATGTTCTCTGGAAGATAGTATATTCAGATATCAAATATAGTATCCACCGAGGGATGAGACAGGCACTATGAGAGGGATCAGGGGGTTTGTTCTTCATATGTCGAAAACACCAGTCAATACTCTACATCAACCATACAAGCAATATCCCTAACAGAGCGTCTTAGCGGGTACGCTACCCCAAGTGAACCGGTTCTCAGCCAAAATCCCTAGCACGCATCTGAGGATTCTGGAATCCGAAACGTCGAAGTGGCTCCAGTGTAGGTCTTGACTACGACTCTCGTGTCTCATAGCAGGCCGATTAGTATGCGAGTCGACTGACGTCCGTATGTGCGCTGGCTCTTCATCTGCAACATGCAACATGAGAATATCCATCATGATCACCTCCGCCTCGGTTCTGCACTCATTTGAAATAATACAGAGAAGATTGTAGTTTGCAAGTTTTGCAGTATCTCATTAAAAGTAAATGCAATATTTTTCTTTCAAGCTTCAGATATGCCTTAGATTTTCTTCCGGAAGTCTCATAATAAATATGTAATTATTCGTACTTACGGAATGCGAGGTTCTGAAAAAGCTGAATAATAGTTTACAATCAGGAAATTCTTCATATTTGTATGGAGGAGAAGATACCATCTATTTAATTTGGACTTGTACATACATGTAGATGAAAAACTTGCTATAAAAACATTGAAATGCTCTTTTCGGCTGTAAGTCATGAACAATCATTTGACAGAAGTGCCTCCCACTCATCATTGCAATGTTGTTCAGTGACATCGACATCCTACAGTGACGATTATTCCATAGGAGGCGCTGAGTATGTCGTCAGGTGTTGGGAGTTAATATATTATGTATTTGATGCTTGTGCTTTTGTGGAGTGAGTATGCGTGAATTAGAATGAGCCCTTTCTATGTTCCTTTAGAGTTCACTGTCAGTTTGGATATGTTATTCATTCCTATTAATATTTTTTGTGTGAATTTGTTCACTTGTCTAATTTTCCATATGGAAAATTGTGATCATTATCGTTAACGTGTTTGACCAAAGAACAGATTTGTTCATTGGTCCACACATTAAAATTCAGTGAGGTGATTCTATATTTGAGGTATCTGCTAGTTGTTTGCCCTATATATTTCCTGTAATTATCGGTGCAGGGAATACAATAGATCACGTTATGCAGATAAAGTAGTTGATCTATTCCCTTCAATGTAGAAACAGACTCATAAGCTACTGGAGTGGTCAACAAAAACGTCGGCTATTTATTTTCGATCATTTATTATTTTATAATTTTGGATGAATTCGGTGATGTTTTTTCATTTTGGTTTTTGTTTGTTATTTGATTCACTGTTTTCCATCAGTCTGATTGATTATTTCCATTGTGATTTGTTAGATTACATGCATTCTTTACTTTGGTGGGTAATGGGAATGTCCTCTCCATAATCCAACTAGTTCAATGGAGTCACTAGCGTTATAAAGTCTTCTGCGGAAAGGAGACCAAATAGTCAACCACAAAAAAAATTGATTGAGGGTGTAAATAATATTCAGAAGAAGAGCACACCAAGCAGATATTATGAATCATCTTCTTCTCCTACAAGAAAATATTTCTGATGACAAGAACCAAGCAGAAAGTAAATAGAATTCCTTCGAAGGTTTTTGCCCTCTTGCACCTGAAGTTATGAAATAGCACAACAACAAGTAAATGACTATATGAAGAGAACAAGGTGAGTATGAACACTTTATATGTATGAGGTCCATATGTTCAAATATAACATTGTATGGAATTCCTACGATTCGACTTAAACACTACGCTGCCATCTTCCAATCATATATTCCTGGCAATTCAACATCGAGAATGGAAAAACACCTTCCATTGATTAAACTGATGGGGATAATATTAATTTTGGAAACAGCAAAAACAAATCTGGGAACATTAAAGATATGGGGGTACTCAACACAACTTCGACGATACCCTGTGATGTTTTGTTTATACTAATCTACTGATTGAATATCCTCAATGAAAAAAATATTCTGTTAATCAATCTGATACCAATAATATAAACTTTGGAGGTACCAAAAGTAAACCTGGGAATTCTATAAGTATGTAGGGACTACACTTCAACTTCCACGATACCCTGCATACTTCCAATAATATTTCCTACTAATCCAATATATCGAATGGAAGAATACACTTTTCTCATCAAAATTGATATAATTTCTATCCACCGAGGAAGCCCTGGTACCTAAAAATTTTATTTTAAAATAGAACTTGTCCGGCAGCTTCACAAGTCAACAAACTGTCCACATCCAAACTTTTTAGCCAAAAATTAGTGATTACGGTGTCCTTTCCATGAGAAAATCTAGTTATAATTTTGAAACAGTTTTCTTAGACCACTTCCATGCAAGTATCAGATTGCAAATCCATAAGGAAATTGAAATGCTTGGCAACAAGTTCGGTAACCCTATATACGGCCTTTTTCCTAAAAAAGCGAGCCCAGAATCGATCGAAGAGCAGTACAGCTTGAGTCCTGCAATGTAATTATATTCAGGTACTGGCTGAAGAAAGGGAGGAAGTACTTTTTTAAGATGAGATCAACAACAGCAATCCATTCACCTTTAGAAAGTCCGGGTCCGAAACTATTAAAATTAAATATGTCTTGAGTCTATATTCTGCGTACTATTATATCAGTTCAATAGAAGTATATTTTGGAAAAAAGAGATTGTTAGATTATTCAGGCTCACTATCAAATCAGTACAATTGGGCTTGATAGAGTCAGCATTTTCCAGTTAGGTTAGTCTGAATCCAGCCATACCATCAAGTAAAGTATTGGTTAAATAAACCTTGGCACAACTGTGGAATAGTGGAACTGAGTATGTTCACCGTGTCCCAATGTTACTTTTCTTCATAAATAAATGAATCCCGGTTCTACCACCTAGCTGAAACTTGGAAAATAACGGGTTGCACGGGTGCACCCTAAAAGATTCCGGTCGGTCACTAGGCTTGTGTCAGAGAAAACTCTTTCGCTACATCGTGGCTCCCATTTGAGTTTCTGAACCTATTTTTGGATTGCAATATCTAGTATCTTGAAACATATTCTCACGTAATTTCTCATATAACCCCCGGGTCGTTCGTTCGTTCGTTCATTAATCATGGTCCATCCAATTACTGGATAATATACCAGTCACAGAAATCCACATCAATCTGTCGGCTTCGATTTCCCTTCGGGGGGCACCGGGATAGTCTCACTCGAAGTGATACCTCAAATGCCCATTACTTTCACAACATATAATTTTTAAACCTTTCAATGCACGTGGAACGGCTGTACAAAAACTGACATTTACTTGACTTCCGGTCCGCGTAGTCAGACAACCGCCTCCCACGACCCCAGGAAGTCCAATCTGCCAACTTCCGGTTCCAGATTTTGGGGTTATTTAATTTTTCCTTTATTGAGATTCGAATCACCAAGTCGTGTTCGACTTTTTCGCTTATCTCAAATTTCAACTGCGTTGAAATAACCTCAATATTTTTTTTTCCTTTCAAAGATTCAAATTTTTCCATACTTCAGTATTTTTCTCAGTCGAGCTATGTTGCATATTCAAAACGCATACGTGGAATCTTCTAAACGAGAACTCAACGTTCATTTTGATGAACACAGTACCAGATAAGTGGTAATAACTTTGGTGGACAATTTCTACCTTCCTGACCGAGGCCGTATGATTATTACCTGGAGATTTACAGGGACGAAGGGCTGAGTTGATTGTTCTGTGATATCTAAAGTCTTTTCTTCCAAGAGGACGATTCCCAGGTGAGTATTTATTTCTGATTGTTCTTATATTGTTGCGACAAGTATATTATTTTCACTCTGTAAAATGAATGCTTTAACCTGAGTAAATTGTTGCTCTGCTTTCTATTCGTCACATAGTACTCAATCTCCCAGTATTTTCCGTGCTTGTATTTTTCTTGCATAACATATCGATGACAATTTTCAAAATTTCATGATTACCGTTTAACTCAATCAATCATTAGTGAGATTTTTATCTAGTGGATATCCCGAAGATGGAAACCCTTTCTACTCATTCTTTCCTCGTATGGAAAATATTTTTGAGCACATAAGTGCTGAAGGAGGATTTATCTTTCTCCTTTGAGAGGAATATCGGGCTTATATTTCAGAAAAGGGGATTCGCCACCCTCTATATCGATATATCTTTGAATATATGAGCACATTTATCTGTATGTCTATCTATCAGGTATTTCTTCCGTTGGAAGGATTATCTTAACCATTTATCTTTATTTTAGAGTAATCGTGCTCACTCTTGAAAAGTGTGCTCACACTCTCCATGGAGTCACCGAGTACTATACTTTTTCTCTGAAAAATTACCAAAATATTTTGATTTTGGAATACTATACTTTTTCCCTGGAAAATTATCAAGAATATTTTTCGTTATCGAACAATAAATTTTTTATTTGAAAATGTATCTTTTGTTATCGTTTATATTTTTTGCCATTCTTTCGTACGAACTGGTTCAACTTTCTCAACTAGTTGTATTCCTCTATTTTTGGGTTCATTAAATTAAAATTTGAAACATAAGCTTGAGTTTCAAATGATATCCTTCGTTCTCCCCAAATTAAAATTATTTCTGATTCTTATTGTCTTTTTTACATGTTTATACCACTGAGGGAAGCAGTATACTGAGGACAAAAGGACTGGTAACTTAAGGAGGTCACACAGCAATCCACTTCAAACCTGGTCCGTGAAACATATCAAATTTGCGAGATCAAGGTGTCGCAATCAACACGACCACCCCACTCAGCCCAAGATCGTAACCACTATGCTAAGACCAACGTCGAACAAACTAGCCTCCTAAGTTTCCTTTCACCGCAGACCATCTTCAGCTGATATCTGAACCCAACAAGTACTTCAGGTATAACAGTAACAACGACCATCTCCGGCTGGAATCAGATATTCGGATGTGAATGTTCAAATTTTCAATTTCCATTCTATTCCATTTTTTTGTTCATAACTTTTTCATTGTTTGAATAACAGAAATAAATTATTAAATTAATTTTGCCCTTCCATACAAGCTAGATAACATTTGCTTATTTTATATATTTCCTTACCTTCGACTTTTGCCTCTTGGAAGTCTCGCGCCAAAATGAGTTAATTGATGAATGATTTTTATATAGGCCTAATCTGAAAATAATATGAAAAGTCATTAATTGAACCTAACTCACAACCTTACCGAATCAAATCGAGCAGCCTTCGGCCAAGTGATAACCTCTTTATAATTTAATCAGATTCTTCAAATTTGCCATTTTAGGAATTAGAGTTTGCATCTAATAATTCTTGATATTACCTTGTGAATAATTTAAAGATCGGACTCGTTGAATTTGTTGAGATTGTAACTCTTGGATTCAATATATGTATCCTTTTACCTTTTCGTACTTCATTTCACTTCAGCTGAACAGAACTTCGTATCCCAAAGAACAAAAAAAAATACACAACGTGGAAAAATTGAGGATCTGTACTTCCAGGGGTCTATGTAAGGCTGTGTGACGAAAAAAACTATCTTCTGAGAGCAGATGAATTGCATATTCTCTACCAGATCCTGCTACCTTAGGAGTGGAGAAGACTACTTAGACGATCACACGAAAAAAAAACATTTATAAATCAACCATTGCATCTGTCGAACGTGGTCTATTCCATTCCTTGGGCCGATTGTGACAAGAAATATAATTGGCAATCTAGCAGATGATAGATAAAATCACCTCACATAAGAATTATGTGGGGAATAATGAACGTACCTGTACTTTGGTCACACGTGTGAAATAACTTTAATTTTGCTTATCAAAACGTTGCTATAATAGACAAAGGAATAAACTCCCAAAAATGACTAACATATTCAAACCAACACGATCGGTGGATTCTGAAATAGACGTCGATAGGCTTAACATTATTTACTAATACTTACTTCACAAAAGCAACAATAATCAAACTCTTAACACATGTCACAGTACAACATAACTATGATGAGTGAGAGACACCCCTTTCAAATGATTGTTTATGTTTTCAGTAATCTCTAGCCAATTACAGCATTTTTATGGCAATTCTTCATCTACTTGTATGTAGTTATCCAAATAAGATATAGTAGATGTTTCTTCTCCTTACCTCAACAAAGGAATGCATGATTTCATACTGTTATGTTTCATTTTTTATAACCACACGTTCTGTAAGTACGAATAATTTTATATTTATTGACCGCAAGAACTGTCAAACACAGTCATCTCTCTATCATGACATGTCGTCATACAACATAAAATACATCCTGTATTTGTGTATTTATATATATGTATATATACAAATACATGCCGTATTTTTATATCGTTTCATGACATGGCATCTCGGAAACGGTGAATTTTCATCACATTGGATTTGATGTCGATTTGATCTCAAGTTTAAGAATTCGTTCAAGGTAGATTTGGTAAATATCCGGTAAGGTCACTCCTGCTCTTCGAGACTGCTTTCCGATCATGAATCCGGAAGAAAAAGCGGTCTCATACCGTTTTCGAGTTAGAGAGTGCTCTTTATCCAAAACACGTGTTTTTCAGGTACCGTTTTCTCGCGCAAAAATCACCCACAATGACTGTTTTTTTCACAGCATAAACTACGAATACCAAATCACTAGTTTTCAACAAAACTTCAAATGAAATATAACCGGTTCTAACTGAAAATATTATCCTTCTTCAAAACAGTTACAAATAACCAAACTCACATTTGACAGAAAACCTGTAGGAAATTTCATTATTGTCATGTTCATAATAAATAGGTCTAAGTCGCGTTTTATCATAGCTTTAAAATGGGATTACATTTGGTGTTTCTGCCTCCTAAACACGAATTCAAAATCAAAACACACACATACATTTTCCTCGGTACCATTATTCGCGAAAAATAGCCACAATCTAATAGATCCACGTTTTTCACAATATTGAAACATCCTTGATTTTGGTGATAAGCGAAACGTCCCAAAATTCCATGAAATGTCTGCTCCTATTGAAACCTCATTTAGTGTTCTAGCGATTGAGAGTCAATATTGTACCCAGACAGTGAAAACGAGAAAGATCACCGCTACCAAAATGCCAGCGAGCGGAGCGAAGCATTATTTGAAAAAAAATGATTGGCTGGCCATCAACATGGATAGCAAGGCTAGCCCAGTTAGGTGGGGTGGTGTTCCCTTCTTCTACGTATGACATTGACTGGATTTTACGAGCAGACCGAGACACGCTGAACTTATAACACATTTGTTTGAATATCTGCTCCTATAAACACCTAATTCATTGTACTTGCATCTCGCGACTGACATCACTATTGTATCCAAATAATAATTTGTAAAAACGAGGAAAATTACTGCTACCGAAGTGTCCGCCGAAGGCGTGTCTTGGTCTGCTCTATGAATTCATTGATGGCTTACGTGAAAGAAGGGAACACAGCCCAAGCTAACTTGGCTAACCTTGCTATCCAAGTTGATGGCCAGCGAATAATTTGTTTCAAATAAGGCTTCGCTTCGCTCGCAGGCACTTCGGGTAGCGGTGATTTTTTTCAAAAGAAGGTCCAATGATTTTTGAAGTATACCTTTTTTATCTGCGATAATATCAACCTATTTTGATAAAGGCAATATGCCATCCATTAACGGAACAAAAAGAAGATTGGAGGTCAGAAAAACGCATCTTCAATTCGACATGTGACGATTTATTTCTTATGACCGACATGAGAATGATAAAATTTCCCACAGATTGTCTGTCAAATGTGAGAAGTTTTCGGAGAGCAGCAAATTATATCCTCGTAACTTAACACAAATAACTTTTCAAATACGAACAAAAAAAATCAGACAGGAGATCAAAACAAATTTGACACAAAGAAAAAAGTTTTGTGAGGACATTTCAATTAACCCAAAAATGGAGGCTCTATCGCGAAGAAAAGAAAACGGGTCACTGCGGTTTTCCACGTATATTTTGAATACGGTTCGTGATATTCCCTACTTCAAAACATCGTTTCATTGTTCATCAAAAGAGGCAACTTTTGTTCCATTTAATCAACTTCGTAATATTTTAACCGACGAATAAAAAGAAGGAGGTTATCCAATCGACGGGTATATTTTTTTATGTATGACCACGCATAACTTTTCACAGAGTAGTCCAATTTTCATTATTATTATTTTTTTGAAGTATAGGGTATACCTCGAAGTCGGTCCTATTTGGATTTGAGAAAATAATTCCACTCTTGAGGGTAGGAAAATGGGGGATGATTGTTGGTTCACCCACAAATTTTTTACTTCCTAACTGATTCTACCATGCATTACTTTGTACTGGGTTATCCGATTTAGGAGATATTTTTTTTATTTCATCGGGTATGCTTCGAAGTTGTTCCCATTTGAATTAAAAAAAAACCTTGAAGCTAGAAGAAGAGGGGATGATTTATTGATTTCACACCTGTGAACCGATTCTGTTGAAACTTGGCACACATATATAGCTCTGATTGCACTACAACATATTAGTGGCCGGAGTGATTTGATGATGGAGAATGAACGCAATCGAGGTATTTCCTCAACCAACGGTTCACCTCGTGTTTGGGGTAATATGTACATATATAATTACATGTCCTGACTAACTGATTCAATGATTGACTGATATACGATCAACGCCCAGCCCAAACCGCTGGTTCTGAAAGTTGAAATTTTGAATTTTTTCAATATTCCATGCCTAAAGAGGTAAAAAGATTGGTGAGAATGTGGATGAAAGTGAAAGTACAGTTGGTTTCGAAATTAGAGTCATGAAAATTACTGTTTGGGCTCTTCTTCACAAATGGAGTTAAATGTGTTTCAGGATTTTCGAAAATTCAACACTAAAGGGATAAAATAGTGGTTGAGAATCTGTATAGTAAGATTCCAAGTTGGGGTCGTGAACATTGGTATTTGAAGTATTTGTTACAAATGGAAAAAAAAGTATTTCAGTGTTTTCAGAAATTCAACCCCCAAAGGGGTGAAATTGGTATGAAAATGTTCAATGGGAGTTCCGTCAGTTTTCAAATTTGGTATTTGAGGTCTTTGTAAGGGATAAAAAAATACAAGTTTCAGTGTTTTCATGAATGAAACCCATACGGAGTAGAAAGTTTGTGTGAGGGTTCCGTTAGTTTCAGAGTTAGGGTCATAAAAATTGGTATTTGAGGTCTTTGTTACAAATAAAGAAATACATGTTTTGGTATTTTCAGAAATTCCGTCCCTGAAGGGGTGCGTGAGTTTGTAAAAGTCGTCACAAAAAAAAAATTAGTTTACTCGTCCAACATTTTGAAACCGCCATGTGAATTTTCGAATTTTGACAAAAAATCATAATCTACCACCTCGAAAACCCCTAGATACAAATTTTGAATAGAATAGAAAAATTGTCCGTCATATTGGAGCCTCCATTTTGTTTTTTTTTCTAACAAAAATTCCACCGGAATTATGTACACCTGCCAAATTTAGAATCAATCGGACGATTAGAAATGGGTAAAATTTAACTTGCAAAATTTGATTACAAACAGACACCGGGACAGGTGAAACTAAATAAAAGCTTGTAAAAAGAACAATTACTTCGGGAACATTTTGGAAAAATTGAAAAAGGAAAGGTGGAGGATCTAAATTAATAACAATGTATCAGTGTATTCCAGTGGTAGTAATGTGAAATCCGACAAAATGCAAATAGTGTCCATATTTTCCCAGAGTGTTGAGCAACATTTTTTCAAATTGGGTAATAAATTTACATGACTAGAGCCTTAAATTATTGTCTGAGAACAAGCAGAACTCATGTTTTTTTTAAACCTATATAAGGAAAATCGGCAGTGGGTTCAAATGTGAGCCTGAAATTATAGTGTGATCAGATTTTTGATAAACATTCGATTAGCTCTTTGGTTCTGCTAGCTTAACGTTGAGCTAGCAGAACCCGCGATATCTCCCATAATTGAAGGGCAAGAAATTCGTCAATAGGGTAATAAATTAGCTTAAAATTATGGCCAGGAAAAAAATTTAAAAATCGCAAGGTAGGTTTTTGTCTTAGATATAGCCAATAAACTGTTCCTACTCTGCTCTTGCTCCAAAATTATGCAAATTCAATCCTCTGCAACTTTCAGAAGAATAAACTCAGGAACTAACTTTCAATGTGGCATATCCTTGGGGTCATTTGAAGATGTAATTAGCATCTCTTGAGGATGATATGAGAATGTCAGATTTGACGACCACTTTTGTCTGTTTTGTTTTTGGGATCCATCTTGACGAATGACGAATAAATTGTGTGACTGTCACTGTAAGTGCGCACAGTCAAGAAATCTCCGGTCACGTTACAGTGACAATGACTCTTATTGTTTTTGTTTTTTTTTTTAATTTCACCCTATAAAGTTCATCTATTTTGTTATTTCTCCAATACAAATTAATAGGTATTTGAAATTTCAAAATATTTTACTGTTTAAAAATATAAAAAAATACAGAATCTTACAAAATTCAAAATTGTTTCCACACATTGCATGGTTCAGCATGATTGGAATAGAATGTAGATATAGGGGATGGTTCACAGAAATTTGATGATAATCAATGATGCCTGTGTCTTTCCATACTGAAATGATATGGGAAGCTTTTTATTGCTTATTTTGATTTTTCACAAACTCACTTATTCACATTTTGCCAGACACCTATTGTAGTGAGATTCTCCATGATTCTTTGCAGCAAAGGCCTTTTTTCCAACTGATATTTCATATCATAAGCTGTGGTGAAATCAGGAAGAATGTTGAATTCTCTAAATAAGCCTCGGTCTTCATAGAAAATGCATGAAAGCAGCAGGTTCAGTCTATGTCTGGTGGGGGAGTTTGATTCTGAAAATAAAAGAAGATTTTGAATTATAAAAATTAGTTTTTTATGAATAGTTTATTGTCACTTTATTGTAACTTCAGAAAGAGTATGGAAAAATTAATTATTTACTCTATCAATGCTTTGGCTCATTTTAATGGCCTAGCAGGAGATTCCAAATATGGATGGTTTATGCAATGGTTGTCAGAAGTACCTAATCTGTCTTACCTTTTATAAAGGATATATCCTCATTAGACAATCCATAAGGCATTAGTTCATAGGTACGATAATTTAACATCCACAAATACAACACAATTTCAATCAAACTAAAGGAATCATTCTTCAACTCTCCAGCCTCGATTCTTTCCAAAATATTAGGAACTATCACATTTTCTATATCAGTTGAATTGAAATTTTTTAAATTTAAGTTACTCAAACACCATAACAGCCTTCTTATGTCTTTCATTCTGGAAATATCAGGAGAATATTCATTTGTCGAAATCAATTCCTTCTCTATCAGGAGACTGATACATCTAGTTGTGAATAGTTTCAGAAGATTTTGATCATAGTGTAAATAATACGAATACAGAGCTGAGATATGACTCAGTGCTGTAAATGAATAGCGTTCATGAGTTTTATTGAAGAAAATTGTACATGAAATTGTATTTAATAAATTTTCAGTTTGATATCGGTTATGCCTGATTGTCTTCAGGAGCGTTACGGAAAAAGCAGGGTCTTGTGAAATACTGAGGTTATCTTCCAAATGTGTTACAACTTTCTCCAGAAACACTTCATTATGTATTTTGGTGCAAGCTTTGAAAGTGGCATTGCAGATTATCCACAATTCTTCTGTGGTTGAACACTTGTCGCTGGTACCTCCTAGTTATACTATAAAACAGTTAATAGTGAAAGTGGGGTGGGTGAGTAAGTATTTTGAGAGTTATCCAAATCAAGTAGATAACAATAAGTAGATTTTGGCTACAAAAAACAAAACAAATTTTTTCAACAAAAAATGAACAGACGAAAAAAAAACTGATTGGCAAAAAATAAAATGAACATTTTCGGTCTGAATAACTAAGCTCCTCAACTCCTCCTAATGTAAATCACTAATTTTGAGTCGGCGCCAATCACCGAAAATCATTAAATTACTTTATAGAAATGATCAAAACAAAATAACAAAATAGAACGTGAAATCTCCAGCGATAAACAATAACATTCCAAAAATGCACTCTCCGCACAACCACTCGTGACGACATGTGCCCTCACCTGTTTGCCCGTTCGGGTGGCTGTCTCGCTGATATTGACTTTGAGAACGCTCACTTACATTAATTTAAGAGCTTAGTTATTGAGACTGAATAGGTTCATTCCATTTCATGATCTTCAGTTTTATTCATTCTAATGGAACCTACGTCATTTGTTGTTCAAAAGTTTTTTCGGGTTGCCAATAGGTGTACGACATAAAAAATACGGCCTGTATAGACATGCTACTATGCTGTTATTCCACTTTTAGAACTTGTTGAAAAAATAACCTCTTACCAGTCCATGATCTCTAAATAGGGCCATGTGGAGATTATACCACCTCATGCAGGAAATTGCAAGATAGAAACAAACGCAGGAAGACAGAGAGATTGAGGGTGAGCAATATATCACTGCACGGATTATCCCGAATGGAGTCTTTGTTTTTATTCTGTGATTAAACGACAGAAAACATCAACCAGGAGTAGATTCAAACGTCAGTAATATTGAAAGATAATCCTTCCCACTGATGGAAAATTTGCAAACCATCTTTTTTCTGTCCGCTCCATATGATTTTATATCTCAAGAAATAGCATTTGTTGATAGGTATACTCAAGGCATTTCAATATTAATTTTACATTCAAGAAATCCGATGGTGAGGTTTGTTATATCACCAGTTAATGTTAGATCAGTATATTCATAAATTCCAAAAACATGTAGAGGCTTGGAAAAAATTGAAAATATATTTCTATCTCTCAAATAAATGTGGCTATCATTGAGAGTCATGAGTAAAGTTGAATTTCAACAGGAGTAGAAATTTTGATTTTTAAAATGAAGCTGCTGCAATTTTAAAATATTTTTTCTGATCCAAGTTTCTCACAAATTGAAGAAACAGTATTTATTTCCTGAAAACATCATGATATTGTTGGCTAATCTGATGGACTTTTCATATCGAATCAAGTTGGAAAAGAATCAAAAGTATATGTTTATGGACATTTCATGTTGACGGCTATTTTATTGTTGCAACCTATTCAGAATAATAATAATAATGTTTAATCATATTGTTAACAGTATTATGGATACACTTCCATACATAATGTTACAGAAACAAACAGAGAATTCCACAAAAGCCAAGGCCACGCGTGGAATTTTCTTCGCTCCGTTTATGTTATTGAGAAAAGATAGTGGTTCATAAACAGAACTAGAAGAATAACTGAGAGAGAATACCCAAAAACAAGGAAACAAAACTGAAATTGTTATTTTTATTTCCTATCTTTTTTTTTTCTTTCCTGCATTTACATTTTGATAGATCCGATTTATATTTTTTATTCATTCAGAGAAAATGATCAAGAGAGCAAATTGCTGACGGTCATGAGTTCGGTGGTGAGTATGAATCTCTTTAATTTTTTTTGGAGTAAGTTTTATGAGTGTATAAAAAAACATGATTTTTTTTTGTTTACAGGAAGATAATTCAATGCTTCGGTTTGGAGGGGTGTTTTTACGAAGTTTTTTATTTTGTGAAGTATTGATGATCGATGTTTTTCAAGAGACTTTTGTTTGTGTGGATATGGATGAAGAGATTCGAAATTTTTTCATTGTGTCCTTATAGAAGTTGATCTATGTCTGTTTTATCAGACCATTATTAATTACGATAATTTCTGAATTTAGGACAATCAATATTTTTATTTTTTTCCGGTTCCCTTCCTTTTTTTTTTTTTTTAATTCAGTATTGTTTTCTATTGATGAGCTCAAAAAATCTGGAAAAAATGTGGTTATTTTCTGTACGTCTTTTGTTTTATATAAATTTGACCAATCGTGATTTATTAGTTGCTTTTTCAGAGTTGCATAGTCTATATATTTCTTGGAAGGTATTGAGTTAACTTTAATTTCAATATATATGAGCAAGCTTAATATTTGAGTAAAATGATCCGTTATGAACGTCCTCAGAATAATTGGTAGGGAATCTCCAACAGTTTTATTGTATCTACTATTGAGACAGATATGATCTGAACAGGATCCAGTACCGCCTTGTTCCCGAGTGTTTTCAGTGATCATTGGAGTGAAGTTATATTCACTTAAGATGTTGAGATATTCATCAACCACGTCGTCTGAATGCAAAATTGTGTTGATATTTATATCTCCAATTAATATGTAATGATCTTTACCGTAGTTTTTTGTTTATTCCAGGTATATCCTCAGGTGCTTAACGAAATTTTCCCTCATCCCTTCGGGTGCTCTATAAATGGCAGTTACAATCATTTTTTCTTTTTCATATTTTAATTTTATCCAGATAGATGTACTACAATCTTCACTACCTACTCTACTATCATAACTGAAATTTTTTCCTTCATAAACTATCACGCCATCGTTTTCATTCATCCCTTCTCCACTGTGAATGAGGTCATACCCGGATATATTGAAGATAAGATACTTGTGTCAAGTAATCTCTAAGTTTTGGATAAGACCATAATTTCGAATTGACCCATTCTTTGATCCACATATAGAACAACATAATTGAAGATTTTTAAATTTATTCGGCACGAAATTCAGTAGCCATCACCAATAAATACTAGGAGATCCAAACTTAGTGCTTGGATGCAGTTGATCAACTTCTGTTTGGCAAAAGCATATGATTTTGATAGGGCAGACATGCCCGTAGGAGAACTGGCACTAATTATGGAAGATTATGGCTTTGATATACGTAAGAAAAATAACAGGGAAAGTATTGTTGAAGTATTATGGAATTCCGTTGCCGAACATTTTCAAAAGCATTCTTATGATAAAAACAAACGCAAATTGGACCCCTTTTCGGACATAGATTTCACAAACGCGAGGTCTGCAAGAAACGCTAAGCGTTCAGAGTTGCGAGGTGACCCGTCAAAAAGGAAAGGCTTTGGCTTTGTCAGCGACAGATTAACAGAAATACTTGAACTTTGGGGTGAAGACACCTCAAATGGCAGAGATATTTTTTCATATTGCTGCTTGTGAACCGGCCTGGAAAGGAGGAGAAGTGGCTTCAGCCTGTGTAGAGTATTCTGTGGATGAAATAGATCATCGACGAAATTTAACTGGCCAAATTACTACATTTAGTAGACATTTTTTTATCCTTATTTTTGACAATCCAGGACACTGCTATCGCGAATGCTCACGACGGCGTTGGCCAAGCACGAAAATATTTACACTGTAAAATGTTATTACAGGGCATAAGTATTAGTTGTTTTGAGGTGTTATAATGAGAGTGTAAAACTGTAAAAATAGGGTGTTTTTAATTGATAGTTTTGAAAATTACGCTGTATGCACTCTGTGCAAAAACTTATCCGATGTTAGAGTACATTACCGTACAATGGTATTTCTGAAAAATTTCCTTGAAGAATGCAACAACGATTTGGAGAAAGCGATTATAACCATTCTATGGCCTGATAATTATTCGAAAAAACTTCTTAGTAAAATGACTGAGGTTATATTCGCTGTGAGAGAGTGCTTTCATTCAATATTTACAAAAGTAACCTCTTATCATTTCGACACATTATACCAGATATTTCCTTGAGGAATGATGTCATTCCATCTGTCACTAACAACACTCTCCTGGGTTTTCATCTGGAGTGCAACCTCAACTTTGAAAATTATATTTGTGTTCTGAGCAATGAGCTGTCCTCGGGGTGATATGCTCTACATATTGTTTTGAACGAACTGGATGTAACAACTGCGAAAGTAGTTCACCATGCCCTATTTGAATCACATGTCGTGTATGGCGCCGTTTTCTGGAAAACCCACAAGAACTAGTGCTTTAAAGAAATATTAAAAAATCTTATTTTCTTCTTATTCTCGAAACGGTATATCTGGTATATACAAACAAAACAACTTATGATATCATTTTTGGACTCACCCGTCAAAATAATACGATGGAAGATAGTGACTGAAGTTGTGACTGAAGTCGCAGATGATTCCATATCTGATTTAATGAACACCCTGTTCATATTTTCAAACAAGTCAATCTATCAAATAATCTACCTAACTTCATGGGGTGGAAATTTTTCACGTTGTAAGATGCTTTTTTCTCTGGAGTTGAGAGCTCAAAAATGTCCACCATCGCATTTTGATGGGGTAGATATCGATCGTACGATTACCGTGAGTTATCAGTTCCTCTCCAGAAATGTTTCAACTGATCATTCGTGATACTCTGGAGAGTGTAAGTGGTGTTATTTCATATTTTGATGACATTATCGTATTTGGTAAGATGCTGAAAGAGCATAGCACAATTTTGGACAATGTTTTGATGAAAATTTTGAACAGTGGAGCGATTCAGAATTTTTTAAATTTTGTTAAATGGAAACGAAATTCCTTGGACATTCGATAAGCGAATTCTGCCAAATCTTCTGATAAAAAGAGAATCGGGGTAATGAAAAATACCTCCTCAGTATGAGTGTGTTTCTACCTGAATTTTCACTTAACTTTTCACAAGAGACAACTTGAGAAAGCTTCTCAGCAAGCAAAATGAATAGCAATGGTTCAAACATAAAATTTTTTGTTTTGAACATTTGGAAAATCTCGTTACCTCCATAGCAGTGCTATCCTATTTCGACCATGCTCTCTGTATAGATAGGTAGATAGATAGATAACTTCATTCAACTACGTAAATACAATGTATATTTCAATAACATATTTTGTATACAACATCAATCCCCTACTGCACATAATATGTATTAAAATAAAATTATTATATATATATATATATAAATATATATATATTATTTCTTTTATGAATTTCTAGTATTTGGTGGAAAATATAAAGAGCAGGTAGTGTCATGACTTTCAATTTCTGGAATGAAGGTTTACAATGGTCTCTGAAGGCAACATTAGCAATAATTCGGATGGCTTCTTTTTGAAGCCTAAATACTTTGACAGAGTCAGATGCATTACCCCATAGAATAATCCCATTAGAAATATGCGAGTGAAAAAAAGCCTTAAAGATATTCATCAGTGTGTCAGAACTTATAACATTATTCAGTTGTCTCAGAATAAAAATCGAGCTTGAATGTTTAGAGCAGAGCTTCTCGATGTGAAACGACCAATTTAGAGATGGATCTAAAAAAATTCCTAGAAGTTTTGTGGGTTCATTGGTTCTTGTTGCCTGTGGAATAATTTGTATATGATTCTTTTTTCTTGCGTTGAGTTTCAAACTGTTTGCTGCAAACCAACATTCGGCATTTTTTTCAGTAGCCTCATTTATTATTTTCTCGTTTATATTCTGATGAAAGATAGTGGTATCATCTGCGAACATGATACAGGTTGAGTCAACTAGATGATAAAATAAGTCGTTTACGTAAATGATAAATAGTAGGGGCCCCAGCACAGAGCCCTGCGATATCCCATATTTCATTTCTACTGTTTCTGAAGTGATACAATTTAAGCACACTGACTGTCTTCTATCTTTGAGATATGAATCGAAAAGAGCTGAGGCTATACCTCTTGAACCATATAGGTTTAATTTTTCCAGTAACAAATCGTGATTCACGCAATCAAATGCTTTTGTTGAGTCAAATAGAGTCAGTGCAAATTTCCTGCCGTCTTCAAATCGTTCTACTATTTTTTCGACTGCCTTAGCTATAGCTTTCAAGGTGGAGGTGTTTTTCCGAAAATAAAACTGATTTTCATGCAGCAATTTGAATATCTCAAAGTACATGGATAATCGATTTTTCAAAATTAGCTCGAATATTTTTCCTGAAAAAGGAATGAGAGAAATAAGTCTGAAATCATCTGGAAGATTTAAATCACCAATTTTATGTATTGGGACAACTTTACTATTTGAAAATTTCTGGAAAAATACCTGTACTGATACAGGTATTGAATAGATTTGTCAGTGTAACCACTATCAAATCTATGGTATTTTTCAATATTTTTGTATTTATTCCAGAGATATCTATGCCACTGGTGTCCTTCAAAGATTCAACCGCCGCGAGTACTTCTTCCCAGCCACAGGTTCTAGAAAAAAGGAGCCCTGTGTCGTTGGTATACTAACAAGTCGTTGGCTGGTAAGGAAATGCTTTTTCCAGTGGAATATACACGTGAAGAAGAGATAAGAATCATAAATTTCTACAATGTTGGGAGGAACTAAGGATATCATTTGGACTTCAAGCTTTTGTTTCAAATTTCAATTCGAATAAATCATCGAATTCAACTAGTAAAGAAAGTTGAACCAGTGCATACAAATGACTGGGTAAAAAAGCTATAATAAAAATACATTTCTTAGGGAAAAAGTGATATATTCATCAACAATTATTGTGGAATTGTTCAATGAGCAATATCAAAAAACCCACCCAAAAGAATATCCACCAAAAATATTTCAATAATTAAAACTGGCATAATCTTTGACAATTTATGAAAATATATTGAAAAACTCTAGGAAAATTCATAGAGCTTCTAACAACTTTCAATCGGAAGATTTTTCCAAAATGTACATACATCTAGGAGATACTTGAAAATTATATTTTCATAGAAGATTTCAAATAAATTTTACATATACTGAGAAAATATGAGAAACAATCATAGTTTCTATAGTGAAGTAGCACAATACAAGTAGCTATATTTTCCATTTTCTGTACTAAATTGATTTTTCTAGATTTTGGAAATAATCTCTCCATATATTCCGTTTGTCCTAGATAGATATAATTTTCATTTTCGAAGTTATTTCATATACGTTACTATGAATGGTCTATATCACCCAACAAGCATCGTTAAACTTCACATCTGTATCGTTCGTAATTGTCCTTGTTTATTCTGCGATACCTCATTTATTTTGCTATAATATACATGTGTTTGCGTAAGGGGTATGGTAGCATTGTCATTTGAAGCACAGTTTTTCAAATATCTGGCAACGATTTACCAGGCAGCTCGGTTACCACAGTTGGAACCAAAATTGGAGTAAGTAAAATGCTAGTTTTTGTCCTGCAAAAATAATCAGAAAACAGTTTTACCATTGTTGTCAGTGGAAATTTTTATCCCCATAATTGGTAGTTAATTTTTCGCACACATAAGCTCAGTTCTCCATGTGACCATGTGAAATGATTTTTTCAATTCACAGTGGTAGTTTGGGAGTCCGCTTAGGATTTAACCATCGAAAACTCGACCCGTAGACACGTCTGGTTGTGTCCTCAAATTTTTCTGCGAGTTTGTCAGCCTTCTCATTATCCACATTAGCTGAACGTGGTTTCGTTTTGCCAGTGTTCTCAATCCTTCTTTGCATGTCTTCACCAGTTGGATTGTTTATGAGAGTCCTTCTGTAACGTCTGGCCGTACAAAAAAATCAATATGTTTATTTTTCACGGCTTTCACATTGTTTTCTTCTGCGCATTGATAAGTTGCGTGAACCTCTGTCTGAAAAACAGAGGTATGGATGAGCTGAGCCAATCCTTGAATTCCACAAAAAACTCCAGCGGTTTTATCACTATCCGCCTTGGTCTCCTATGTGTACCATATCTTTCTCTGTAGGATGGTGTTGGGTTCTACGTTATTCTATTTGCTTCTGTATAGATTGAGAATCATTCAAAATATGATCCAATACGATATCTGGCTTGTTCCTGGTCATAATTCTGGTGGTGCTCATGTGTCTTGTCTCAACATTTATGTTATTCAGTGTGTCATTTTGTAAGGAGGCACCCAGCCTCGCGTTACCTTGTACCTCCAAGTGAAGGTAATCCCAACAGTGGGCATTGATTCAATCGCTCCTATGATACCTATAGAAGTGAATCTTTGAAGTAGAGCTTTTTCATCATGTCCTTGGCTACCACATCAAAAAAACGTACGTTATGGCCCTTGTTGTATATCCTGTGCATCATTGTGATCATAGTCTTCATTTTCACCCAAAAGAGGCTACAATTTGTGAAGTCTTTGCTTTCCTGGTCACTTTCACCAGGTGCTGGTTCTAGATCAGTTTTTGGGAACAGTATAACTCTGTTATATTTGATCTCTACCCCAGTCTAAATATTATCTACTTGAGGTTGCAAATTCTTTGGGTGCTCCAGTTTCCATCTTCGACTGAATGTTTTCATAGTAATTTTCGAGTTGATATTTGAATTCTCCAAGTCTGTATATCCTGGTACCAAGAGGTCGCATTCGAAAGGCTCCACTTGAATGCGACCTCTAATCATGGTATTGCACTTTTTCGGTACAAGTGCCACTATATTGTCGGGTACCAAAGATCTTCGTGTTTTTCCTTTTCACAGACTCTAGTGATCCATCCGTTACCAAATTTTAGAGCACTGGTGACTATCGCCTAGCCACCTGAGCAATAAAGATCTTCTCTATTGAAGCAATCATCCTGCATTGAGTTTATGCGTGGTTCTTCCAGCACTCTCTTTCTGAAAGACCCGATCATAGAGACTACAAAAGTTTTCTCGAATGCTTCTCAAATATCTGAGAGGGCTGCTAACTGCCCTTATCGTTCTAGTTCATGGATATTTTAGTTTAACGTCGCAAAATCACCCTCCTATCATAATTTATGGATATGTTGAATTCTAGATGATTATATGTGACTGTTAACGTAATTTTCTTTGTGAACCACGAAAGATGATTGTGTGAGCGTAGCTACTGCGATGAGTGTGTGTGTTCACCCAGAGTGTTCAACACTATTTTCTCATAATTTTTCCTTTCACCCTACTTTCATTTTCTACTCCTTCTTATTGAGCGAAGAAAGATGATATCTATAATACTCCGTAAGCATTGCTATTTTGAGATGAGCATGGTACCTCAGAGCAAGAGGGGCCGTTTTGTTGCCATCGATTGGGGATTTCTAAACGATTGAAAACAAATACTTCGAGTGTTGACGGATGTTCTTTCCTTGATATCTTCAATATTTTCAGCACCTCCTTTCCAGAAACTTTTAGTGTAGAAACGACTCCATTTAATTATTGAAATTTGACTTTCCATTTTTAAAATATTCAAGAACTTGCTGAACACTGTAGCAGACTGACGATCTTCTTGGTTGGGATGCTATCACAGGGGCTGCTAGAGTTAACACAGATTCATACACTCTTCCAACATTCATGTTATCTAGTGTGTAATTTGGTATGGAGGCACCAAGCCCTGCCTCACCTAGTACCTCCAAGTGAAGAAAATTCCAACAGTGTCTCCATGGCTACAGTGGGCATTGATTCAATTGCCCCTATGATACCTATAGAGGTGAGTCTTTGTAGTAGTGCTTTTTTATCGTATCCTTGGCTACCACAAAAAAGCGTACGTTATGGCCCTTGTTGAATAGCCAGTGCATCATGTTTGATCATAATCCCCATTGTTATTAAAAAGAGTATCCACTTAGAGAATCTTTGCTTTCCTGGTCACTTTCACCAGATGTTGGTTCTAGGTCAGTTTTTGGGAACAGTATTACTCCAACATATTTGATCTCTACCTCAGTCTGAATGATATCTACTCGAGGTTGTAAATGCCCTGAGTGCTCTAGTTTCCATCTTCGACTGAATGTTATTATGGTTACTTCCCAGTTATGATTTGGACCCTCCAAGTCTGTATATCTTGATACCAAGAGGTCGCATTCGCACTTGAATGCGACCTCTAACCATGGCATTGCACTTCTCCGGTACAAGGACCACTATATTATCGGGTACCAAAGATCTTCGTATTTTTTGCCTCTCAGTGATCTATCCGTGACTCAGTTCCACAGCACTTGTAACTTTCCCCTAGCCACCTGAACAATAACGGTATTTTCCATTGAAGGAATCATCCTGTTTCTATGCATCGAGTCTACGCATGGTTTTCCTAGCAACCTTTTTCTGAAAGACCTGATCATACCCGATCCAAGACCCGATCATACAAAAAAGTTCTCGAATGCTGCTTATATATCTGAAAGGTCTGCCAACTGCCTTTATCGTGTTCTAGTTTATGGATATTTTAGTTTAACGTCGGAAAATCACCCTCGTATCGTAATATATGAATATTTTGCAATGGTATGAAATTCAATTGAATTCTAGATGATTATATGTGATTGTGAAGCTTATTTTTCTTGTAGAACACGGAAGATGACTGTGTGAGTATTTTATCAGATTATTCAACACTATTTTCTCATATTTTTCCCTTTTACTCTACTTTCATTCCCTACTTTTTCTTATTGAGCAAAGGAAGATGATATCTATAAAACTTTGTGGGCGTTGCTATCTTGAGATGAGCATGTTACCTCAGAGCAAGATAAGACGTATTTTCGTCATCCATAGGGGGTTTTCCAACGATTGATTGACAATCAATACTTCGAGTGTTGAGGGATTTTTATCCCTTGATATCCTCAATATTTTTACCCCCTCCTTTTCAGAAACTCCTAGTGTAGAAAGGACTCCATTTGATCATCGAAATTCGACTTTCTACTTGATACA
Source organism: Gonioctena quinquepunctata (assembly GCA_018342105.1). Lineage (NCBI taxonomy): Eukaryota > Metazoa > Arthropoda > Insecta > Coleoptera > Chrysomelidae > Gonioctena > Gonioctena quinquepunctata. The sequence goes on from JAFIRS010002709.1 coordinate 156,207, forward strand.
AATTCAAGAACTTACTAAACCCTGTAGCAGGGTGACGATCTTCTTGGTTGGGATGCTTCTACAGGGGCTGCCAGTGTTAACTCAGATTCATGCACTATTCACTACTCTGGAAAGATCTGAAGCCACATTGTTCAGAGGGTGATTTTGAATATCCTTGATTTTGGATATACTTGATTTTGAAATCCTATACAAAGGATAACTGACATGTTTGAATAGTCCATTACTTGAATGGAATTCATTTCATGTGGGAGCCTTGAATTTTTTTCACTACAAATCTTCATGGATTAGGTGTTTCGGATTTGCCTTCGTGGAGGTGGTCGTCATAGATGTAAAAACATTATCTTGCGATGAGCTAATATTGATATTATGTTACAAATAGTCGGGTACTCAGCAAATTGCTGCAGAAATCTGAAAGTGGGGCATAGATGTGAGTTCCAACTGTGGAGTATTGTTGCAAAAAAATATCAGGTATTTTGATGAATATATTCTTCTGAAAACACAACAATACAATGACAGTGTGCATTAACTGGCTGTGGAAATTTGCACATGAGGAAATTTCCACAAATCCACATCATTTGAACCATGTACACCCGCAGTGTTTCATCAATATTGGTGAAAGCCGTATGTGCACTGATTTCAAAGTGGTCTCAAAATTATCAATGTATAAATGAGAGTGGCTATTCTGAGAACCTGCGCTTGTCGTAGAAAGAAAAAAATTCTTTCAATTGTGTGTCTTCGTTGAAGTTAATATTTTCTATATTATTCTATAGAAGCACCATCACTTTGGTTGAGTTTTCAACATTCACTCTGGTGTACCCCCCTTTCATCTGTTCACAAAACTATTCGGAGTTGCCCATTCGTGTCTATAATAATGATTTTGAACTTTCACACGTTTTAATTTTATACCCTCAGAAGCTGGCATCCATCTCTTCCCCCAAAAGTTTGTAAAACATCACACCATCGAATATGCATACGTTCATTTCATTCAAAACATCTATGAGAATTTTTGGGGATGAAAATACGAGGCTTCCATTTCTACTAATATTATTTTCAATCATATTTCTAATCATAGTGCGTATGCCAGAGTATTATCCGAAGTGGCATATTGATTAGGCGATTCATATAACAGCATTAATTTGAATCCAAGAGCACCTCTCTCATCCAATTTTGATAATATTGAAATATCCTGTCATGGAGTTGACGGACGGGCTCTGCAAATATGCAATATATTGATACCCATATCATGATTTCATTCAACGGATGCAAACCTCGGAACGCCAGAGATCAATACGATTTTATATAATGTTTTTCCAGTTGAAACGATACATATATAATATATACTCTACACGATTCCTCTGGGATTGAAAGTATGTTATATTTTTAGATACGCTGTTTCACCTGAAGTTCAATCTATTGAAAAATATTACATCATCGAATATGAACAGGTTTATTTCATTCGAAACTTATATGAGGTTCCTCGGGGATGAGAAAACGAGTTTTACCAAGGCTTCTATTTTTATTAATATTTTTTCAAATCATATTTCCAATCATAGTGCTTATGCCAGAGTATATCCGAAGTGGCATATCGATCAGGCGATTCATATAACAGCATAAATTTGATTTCAAGAGCACCTCTCTTATCCAATTTTGATGATATTGGAACATTCTTTCATGAAGTTGACGGACGGGCTCTGCAAATATGCAATATATTCAAACCCATATCATGAACTCATTTAACAGATGCAAACTTCGGAACGCCAGAGATCAATACAATTTAATAAAATGTTTTTTTCAGTTGAAAGGATACATATATAACATATACTCTACACGGTTCCTCTGGAAGTATGTTTAATCTTGTATACGCATTTTCAGCTGAAGTTCAATCTATCGAACAATGAGTCAAGTAGTTTTACCACAAATATGGCTCAAGTGGAAGTTTCACTAGCATAACGAAGATTACAAACTGGGTACATTTTCACGTAATGTTTGTTACAGACATAATTAAATTGATTTTTGGTTTCATATAATTGAACAGCCCCTATATGCTCCCTCAGAAAACGAACTATCGAACATGATTGGTGTTGCGATACCCGATGGATTCCTGAACAGCATTTGAACATATCAGTTGTTTGAATTCCTCACTACGGGACACAAATGGGAGATTAATTTTCTACCGTGAATAAATGCTGAAAATGGAAATGGGATGAAGGAAGAACGATGTAAGTATTCCTAATCACGATTTGTGAGTATCTGGAATGAACTCGTATTGGAATGATTGACAGCAAATTAAGGTTTCAACATCCTGACCAAGGAAGATGAACGGAAAATTAAGGTTTCAATTTCCAGAACAAGAATGACATCTCCGGGTTTCGTGTTCATTTTGAATGTATTTTTCTCCCAAAGTCCCATATATATATATATATATATATATATATATATATATATATATAGAAGGATCCTTTGTAAATTCAGGTATGCAGTCAACAAGGGGATGGAAAATAAAGTGAACTCTTTTTTCTATTTAAGCTTCCGAGTCATTCATTGTCTCTTCATCAGGAACTCTACAATGAATTAAAATTAAACATTATTTGATTTGAAAAACAATTTGGCATGTGTATACTTACGAAAGTGAGGTTAAGAATTCCTTTCACTTGCCGCCATTTATAAAATAACATGTCACAACAGACAACACTCTTGGTATAATCCTATATAGTTAAAAATTTGATCAAAATTGATCATGATTACTCAAGATCATTGCACAAACATTATTAAACTCCAATCGGGCTCTTATGGAGGTCATGTTGGATTGAATTGGAAGTGATGTGTGTGAATGACGAATGACAATTGAATTATTAAATGAAGTTGACACTTGACGTGCATGACAGATTGATAGTGGACTTGTTGCCAACATACCAACCAATCAAGGGTACCAACTTAATGTATATGGAAATGAATTTTGGTCTGTCTCATAAGGAGAACGACTGAGTAAATATGAGCTTTACAAAGAGGTGAAAAGTACTAACACCAACATATCAAGGGTACCAACTTAATGTTTAACATTAACATTGAGTTGGTACCCTTGATTTGTTGGTCTTAGTATTTTTCACCTCTTTTTAAAGCTCATATTTACTCAGTCGTTCCCCTCATGAGACAGACCAAAATTCGTTTCAATATACATTAAGTTGGTACCCTTGATTGGTTGGTGGTAGTATTTTTCACCCCATTGTATGTTTGCAACGAGTTCACTATCACCCTGTCATGCACGTCAAGTATCAACTTCATTCAATAATTCAATTGTCATTCATCATTAACACACATCACTTCCCCTTCAATTTAACATGACCTCCATAAGAGCCCGTTTGGAATTTAATAATGTTTGTGCAATCATCTCAAGAAATCATGATCAATTTTGATCAAAGTTTCAACTATATAGTGTTGTCTGTTGTGACATGTTATTTTATGAATTGCGGCAAGTGAAAACGATTTTTAACCTCACTTTCGTAAGTACACACATACCGAATTGTTTTTCAAATCAAATAATGTTCAATTTCTATTCATTGTAGAGTTCCTTATGAAGAGACAATAAATGACTCGAAAGCTTGAATAGAAATAGGAGTTCACTTTATTTTCCATCCCCTTGTTGACTGCATGCCGGAATTTACAAAGGATTCTTCTTCAACTTAGACAGTCGTCTAACCTTCACACCTTCATATATATATATATTGTAATATAATGATAATTTGCAAATATAGATTGTTTTTATATAATGAAGATTGCTAATAATTTTCCGCTATCCTTTGTGAGCCAAATTGTTATGATATAGATAATTATTCGTGCCCTGTATAATATATTTTGCAATGTAATAATAATTGCTAGCTACGTCACTGTTCTCTCTTCACGTTGCTGCCAGTTGTTATCATTTTCCTTACCACAGCTAAGCTCAGTTGGTACGCCCCTTGTCTCAGATAGCCGGTTCAGGCAATTTAGCCACTTGCCACTAGCCACTGCTTGATATGTCAAATTGAATGATTGTTGATCATTGTAGAAAACGAACGCCAAAGTATCAAAAAGCAATTATTTCCTTTATTCAGGAAAACTTAATTTTACCTGGCCTACGAAAGATAACTTACTCTAAGGTGAATCTACCAATATTTATGGATAATCATGAGAAAAAATCATTGGTAAAATATACACAACCTCACTTTTACCTTGAAAGTGAAAATTTCTTTATAGTTCGAAATCAATTGAAATAAAGTTCTTCCGATGGAATATGCGTTATTAGTGAAATTGTTCAGTTCGGAATGTGCACTATGGAAGGTTTATACCTGTCTGGAACTGTCGCTGTTCAATTCACGCCAGGATTTGGATTTCCTTTCACTCCAATGCTATCAGGAACTCCAATACCAAATAGAAAAGGACCATACAAATTCAGCAATCAGCCTTGGATACTTGTATACGGTGTAAAAATAAGGTAATCTTGGTTTCCACTTATAATGTGGAAATTATTCCATTTTTCTTTCTCCCAAAAATATAACGTGGCATTCCTTTTAAATTTATTTTCGATCTCCATTTTGTGGCTTTGTTTGTTGTCACCTGGATACCATTTTTGTTCCTCTCTGTTTCGAATTTTTTAATTCGCGCACTATATTGTCACATGTTCACTGTTTATGGTTATGTGTTATACATAAAACTATTTTTCCATTCTTATTAACTATGTACAAATTTCAATAATAATTGCCTCTGACACTTTCCCGCTCTTATTCTCTTACAATTTCAAATTCTACATGTGACCATCTGTTCCCTGATTGGCTATTGTCATCAAGAAGTTTGCTGTTATACCATTGGCTACTTCTAGTTAGCTACAATTTCATATACTGTATGTTTCAAATTTATAAATTTGTAGATCACATTTTATTCAGGAACATTTTGTAAAACTAGACTTTTTGTTGTCTTTTGAAGAATTATGAGTTGTAATCATTCTGACAGTGTATGAAATTGATTGTGTTATATAATTTGGACATTTTCATCTATTAATATCATACATAGGCTTATAAAGGAAATAGAACTTCTGAAATTATGTAAAAACAATCTCTTGAAACTAATAGCTAATCAATAATTATTCTTTTTTTTTGGGTTTTTTCTCTTTAAAATATCCAACTGGTTTTCCATAACATAAAAAATATATATATATATATATATATATATATATATATATATATATATATATATATATATATATATATATATATATATATATATATATATATATATATATATATATATATATATATATATATATATATATATATATATATATATATAAATTTTTTTGTGACATACCAACCATAATGATTCTTTCATTATGGTTGGCTATGATGCTTTCACCCTCTTTCTCTGTACACTTTACCTCTTTTTTTTTTTCTTTTTCCTTTTTGTAGCTCAGTCGGTACGCCTATGGAGACATGATTCTCCCAATCTCAGGAGGATTGCAGCAGCGCCATCTACTCCTTTGCTTGATGTCAATATACTGTTTATGTTTGAAATATCCATTATAATATAGTTGAATAATGAATAATGAGTCCAGAAAAAGTTAGATACCTGTTTTTTATTATGATATTGCTCAAAACCAACCTACTTGAAATATCTAACTTATTCTAATTATATTTTCCAACCAATCAAAATTGAAAACATTCAAAAATTTGATCATGCGCAAAATTGAACATATTCTAATATAAATATTCATGGCTTAATACTCAGTCATTTGTGATGAATAGAAGAAGAAAGTTGCCACTCAAAATTATGTATTATAGTAGATGAAGCAAAAACAATGTGGCTGTTCGATGAATATTATCACTTTATTAAGTTTATGGCGATAAAGCACCTGTTATGAGTAATGTTTTGTACTCACACAAATCTTGGAATGTTCTGTGAATAGTTCTTGTGGATGTTTTGCAAATGTTCAGCCTCCTTACTGCTGGTGAAGTCAAGTATTGTAAATCTAACCTCCAATTCCTGGTAAGCAGTTTCTTGATTGTCCTTGGTTCCGATTTGATTCTAACCTGATTCCATGTATTAATGTTTCCCATATACTTTAGTTATTGGCATTTTTCCCACAAAATCGATCATAACATTTTCTAATATGCTTTCCTTTTCATTTTCATTCATCTTCTCCTCTTATTTTTCTTTCTCCTTGGTAACCATCACTTTTTGTTATCTTTATCAATTTTTAGTATGAGCACTTTTAATTTAAACACATTATTCTACTTTCCACGTATTATACATATTTTATTTTCGAATTTGATTTCTACACATAGTTCTATTTCTTAATTTCCCTCAAAGTTCACATGTACCATTTTTCTGTTATCAAATTTCATTATTTTGATCATTCGAAAAAAAAAAAATTTGACATTTGTCTGTCATGTTTCCTTTTGGTTCTAATTCTGTATACAGGATGTTTCTTGCATACAAATATCATGTTTAGTTGAATTCCGAATATTTATGTCTAAATTTGGATTCGTATATTTTTATAGGTTGGGCCAATTGAATGAAATGATCAAACATAATGATGATAATAGAAAAACTCAACTGCCACCCTCTTGGATTATCTGCGTCGACTAGATTATGGCCAAAGGTTTTCAAGATGCAAACCGTACAGATTTTTCTTTAAGAATAATCATAGCAGGTATTCATGCGGTTTATAAATATCATTGTGCCCTATTTTAACTTTTTTCATTCGACATATCATTACAATTTCCCTAAAATTTATATTCAAGATCATACTATTTCATTAGAAGAGTCTGAATATCAATTTTATTACTGTTCCAAGGTTATTAATATAACTTTTTTTTTGTTTCAGATAAAAACTATCATTGGAAATCTTTGATTCACATTGGAAAATTATAAAATGGCAACATTTATATAGATAGTTGAATTGATAAATACTTTCTATATTAAGTGGAGATGCATACTGTGGTATTGTAATTTTATTCAGTTCTCTGGCATCTAAACATGATCTGAGTTCACCATTTTTATTTACAACTACAACTATTGGATTTATATAATTACTGGTCCTTCTTTCTATTATTTCCAGTTCAAACATTTTTCCTATCTCTTCCCTCACTTGCTCTCTATATTTATATGGAATCGGATAATTTTTTAGATCTGAATTTCTCTATTTTTTTCCTCTATTTTGTGCTCATAATCTTTTGCTATTCTTGATTCATACATAATCAACTTATTATATTTACTCAATGATTCTTCAAGATAACTTCCATTTTCATCATAACATTTATATTTCTTATCATATATTTCATTATTATTATCACTTTCATTTCTCACATTCATTCCTCTCATACACAAAATATTTCTCTCTATATCCTCCTGATTTACCTCAAAAAATTCAAATCATTCACTATCCATTTCTATACCTTTTCTTTCAGAATCTATTTCAGCTTTTATTTTTTCTAATTGATATGTACTTATAATCACATCAAATTCCATGTCTTCAACCAGCAGTAATTGTAATTCAATATTCTTGTGATCTATCTCCACCTTTAAATTCAGCATTGATTTGTTTCTGCAAATTTTATTCCATTGATTCCTATCAAATTTGTTTGCGGTATCTTCACAATTGTATTTTCAGTTTCTAGGATATTTTCAAAACTATTTTCTTTTATTAAAGATGCTTTTGATCATGTATCTATTGAAATTTTTACTTTTTTATATTACCTATTAATATAATTAAACCTATTAATTGTTAATTTTCTATATTTTCATTTAATATTATAAATTCTATTGGGTGTTCATAATTTGGTGAGTCCAGCTTCCCATGTGGCTGTTCTGATGAAACTTTTGTTGTTCAGAACTACTCATAGTTGGTATTCCATTTGCCTGATTATCTTCATTCGGGATGTTTATATGTGCCTGTTTTTTATTGAGTCTTTCCATACTTTTTATTCTTCTATGAAAATGGACTAGTTTTGTTTGTTGATTGCTTTCATGATTAATGACAAATGGATTTGCTTGTCCCTCTATATTATATAATTGGCTCTGTCTTTGATATTGATTTTGATAACCATTCCTATTATTTTGATAATGATTTCTGTTAAATTATTATTATCATATCTTAATTCCCAAAATGTTATTATCATACCTATTATTTCTATAATTATTTTGATTTTGCATGTTTTTATTATTGTTTTAATTATTATTATGTTGGTATCGAGAGTTACTTTGTTTATCTCTATTTTGAAAATTATTGTCCCATCTTCTATAAGATAATGTTCTTTCTAATCTCAATAAATATTCACTTAATCTATCCATGGTTTTGATTTCATGCATGCTTATAATTTCAAAAACTATTTGTCTGAAATGCTTACTTATATTCCCTACTATTTCCCCTTCTCTCATTATTGGATTAAGATGTTGTGACATAGCAAAAAGTTGTATTGCATTGTTATTGTAATTAATACTTCTATTTTCGTCAAATTTGCCAAATTGTAATTTATTCCTAACTATGGATTGAGCCTTCTCTCCCCAATATTTTGTAATGAATACATGTTCAAAATCTTCGAAATTATTTATGTTTTTCTCTTGACTATTGAACCAAATACAAGCTTGATTATTTGAATATTGTCTAATAATTCCTTCCAGTTCTTCAAACCAGTCACATTCTTTATTTTATTTCTAATTATTTCAATAAAAGTTATGGGATGTAATTTCTTGATATTTTCATCAAATTTATCATTTATTTGCACATTTTGACATGTATTTATGATTCTATTTTCAAAATAACTATCTGTTTTTCTTTGTTCTAATTGTTTAATTTTTTCTTCAATGTTTTTAAATTTTTCTTGATATTCATTTTTATGATCAACGCTGAAAATATTTCCCTCTTTAATTTGTGAAATTTCATTTTCTACTATACTTATCTTATTATTATTATCTTTTTGTTGTGCTTCTAATTTTTTATTTCCCATATTTATGTCACTCTTGATTCTTTGGTTGGTATTATCCAGATCTATTCTTGTATCTTGCAATTGTTTATCATTACGTTTTAATTAATTAATAATAATTGATACTCCTTGTCTTATATTTCCATAAAATGAATTTCCTTTTATTTCGTTTTATTCTCTTCATGTTTTCTTCCACACTTTCTATATTTTCTTTCAGTCTTCCTTCCATTTTCCCCATGTTTTTTTTATTTTCTTTTTCATCTTGCATTCTTCCCATGTTTCTTTTTATTCCATCTTGCATACTTCCCATGAAATCCATCAATTCTTGAAACTGACTCTCTATATCTGTTCTATCACTTTGTGCTTCTATCTGTCTCACATTACTACTCTCTCCCCATTCCTGATCTCCTCTTCCTTTATCTTCTGCAGCTTCTTCCAAACCAACTTCTTTTCCATCTCTCAAATCAATTTCCACACTTACACAAATTTCTAACTTTTCTCACTACTCTAATATAAGAATTCCAAAATGTCAAATTCAAATTTTCCCCAAATGAATATGTAATCTCAATCTCCGCGTTGGGCGACATTTTTGTCAATGTTCGTATATTTGATAGTTGGTAAGTTATTTAATTTTTTGTGACATAAACTTATCATAACAGAAAGAAACTCCTGCTATGATGCTTCTATCCTCTTTCTCTGTACACTTTATCTCCTTTATGTATTCATCCTTTTACCTTTCTGTAGCTCAGTCGGTACGTCTATGGAGACATGATTCTCCCAATCTCAGGAGTATTGCAGCATCGCCATCTACTTCTTTGCTTGATGTCAATATACTGTTAATGTATGAAATATTGATTGTTATTTAGTCGAATAATAAAAAATGAGTTCAGAAAAAGTTGAATACTTGATTTTTATTGAAAATATTGCTTGAAACCAACCTATCTCTGAGATATCTAATTTATTCTAATTATATTGTCCAACCAATCAAAATTGAAAACATTCAAAAACTTGATCATGCGCAAAGTTGAACATATTCTGATATAATTATTTATAGGTTATACTCAGTCATTTGTGATGAATAGAAGAAAAAAGTTGCCACTCAAAATTATGTATTATAGTAAATAACACTTTATAAAATTAATGTCGATAAAGAACATGTTATGAGTTATGCTTTGCAATCACACAAATCCTGGAATGTTCTGTGAATAATTTTTGTGGATGTTTTGCAAATGTTCAGCCTCCTTACTGCTGGTGAAGTCGAATATTGGAAATCTAACCTCCAACTCCTGGTCAGTAGTTTCTTGATAGTCCTTGGTTCCGATTCGATTCTGACCTGATTGCATGTATCAATGTTTCCCACATACTTTAGTTATTGGTATTCTTCCCACAAAATTGATCATAAAATTTTCTAAAATGCTTCCCTTTTCATTTTCATCATACTTCTCCTCTAGTTTTTCATTCTCCTTGGTAACCATCACTTTTTGTTAACTGAATTTTCACTATCAGCACTTTTAATTTAAAGACATCATTCTACTTCCTACAAATAGTTCTATCTACAAAATTTTCTCCAAAGTTCACATGTATCATTTTTCTGTTCTCAAATTTCATTTTATTGATCATTCAAGACGAAAATAAATTGGCATTTATGTGTCATGTTTCCTTTGGTTCTAATTTTGTATGCAGGATGTTTTTTGCATAAAAATATCATGTTTAGTTGAATTCTTAATATTTATTTCTAAATTTGGATTTGTATGTCTTTATTGGTTCTGCCAGTTGAATGAACTAATCAAACATAGTGATGATAATAGGAAAACTCTACTGCCACCCACTTGGATTATCTGCGTCGACTTGGCCAAAGGTTCTCAAGATGCAAACCGTACAGAAAAAAAATATAATAACAATCATAGCAGGTATTTATGCAGTTTTTAAATATGATAGTGCCCTATTTCAACTTTTCTTATTTGACATATATACCATATCATAACAATATATATATATATATATATATATATATATATATATATAATATATATATATATATATATATATATATATATATATATAACTAAATAACATCGAAATGTATAGAAATCATCCCTTCGGATTCTGACCAAGCATAAGAAAAGTTTTGGGCTATTTATTTCGATAAAACCCGTTTCTCAATATTATACAGAATGTTCAAGAATCATTGTCACTTTTTATAATTTCGGACAAAGATAACTTCGTTATTTCAAATAGAACACCCTCTATTTTTTTGGTCTGAACTATATAAAATTAAATTATCTTTCATTTCATGTCGGGGTTTCCTATACCTAACCTGAATACTCAGTGACAGTTGTTATACTTCATCGAAAATATTTACTTTTCACTAAAATGAAGTTATCATTTACATTCATATTCTGACAGTAGTTCATTAAACAGACTATACAATTTTTTTTATTATTCAACTGAAACAACAACAAAATATGAAACACAAATGTATTTGATTCAAGGCAGATGCTCGAAATAAGAAAGACTTCTTAACATTTAATTACATTTGAGGCGTCACTTTTCTAAAACCAGCCCTTATTCTCTCCTTCATATTTTCCAGCGTGGTTGGAGGAGTGCCGTGAACCTCATTCTTTGAGTATCCCCATAGGAAAAAAATCGATGCAAGTCAAATCTGGCGATCCCGCTGGCCAATTTTGTGGTCCTCCCATACTAATCCATTTATTCGGAAAGCACATATTCAAAAACTGTCTGACACTGAATTTAAAATGTGCCGGAGCTCCATCCGATTGAAACCACATCCGTTGTCTGATATTTAGCGGCACATTCTCCAGAAGCTCAGGCAGATCATATCGTAAAAATTGTAAAAAAATTTGACCATTCAAGTTTCCATAAAAAAAGTATGATCCTATAACTTGTGTACCTATAATTCCTCCCCACACGTTAACAGACCATCTATTCTGGTGATCCAGAGTGCGGAAAAAATTAGGATTCACATCATTATAATAACGGAAGTTGTGTCTGTTCACTAAGCCATTGTTATGAAAAGTAGAATCATCAGAAAATAAGATGCATAAAAGAAATGTTCATCTTCACTAAACTTATTCAGATCTCATGGACAAAACTCGATTCGTCAATGGAAGTCTATTTCCTGGTGCATCTGAATACGGTACGGGTGAAATTTGTATTTTTTTAATACCCTAGAAATGCTCCGTCTGCATATCCCTGTATCTTTCTCGATCTTACGTTGACTCGTATTAGGGTTTTCGACGATTGTTCCCATAATAGGAAATTCATTTTCCTCATTTCCAATGATGGGTTTTGGTCAATTTGCCTTTTCTTAAGCTACACTTCCAGTCCTACGAAATTGATGTAGCAATCGATTGAAAACCAACTTTTTTCGATGATTCCGGTATGGATATTTTTGGGCATACACTTTCGACGCCAAAAGGCAATTCTCTAAACAATCGCTAAAATCATATCTATCCGCTCTTGAATGGAATAAGTTTTCATTTTCGACGCTAATAATTCAGTGAATGTTTTGAATAACGTGAAACACAATGACTGTCAATAAGAATTCTTTCAACAAGTTGAATAAATCTCGTTTCAAAACTATCTTGATTCAGAGAATGCATTGAAATGAGAACTACTATTTGAAAAAGCCAATATCTGCAAAAATATTTAGGTTAGGTATAGGAAACCCCCATATGAAATGAAATATAATTGAATTTTATATTGTGGAGACCAAAAAAATACAGGGTGTTCTATTTGAAATAACAAAGTTATCTTTGTCCGAAATTATAAAAAAGTGACAATGATTTTTGAACATTCTGTATAATATTGAGAAACGGGTTTTATGGAAATCAATAGCCCAAAACCTCTTTCATGCTTGGTCAGAATTCGAAGGGATGACTTCTATGCATTTCGATGTTATTTAGTTTCCAATTGTACCTAGCTCGAGAACGGTTATAGTAGTACCTTTTATGAAATCATATTATTTTTTCTTGACCTATTCAAAAGTGTAATGAAATGCAGAGTGTTCCATTTGAAAAAAACACAACTTTTATATGTCACACTTTTTTGAGACACCCTGTATACTCCAAAATAATTGCCTTTTGCAGCCTTAATCAATATACATATAATTAAATAGAGAAATTACTGAAAAAATTTATGGTTTGGTTTACAGGGACCGTGTCGTATGGGGTGCCCCACCCTCTATATATATATATATATATATATATATATATATATATATATAGTATATACATATATAAATTCATGCAATTCAATTCCATGTAGTCAAAATTATCAAAGAGTCATGCCACAAAAATTTATGCAAATTTAGTTTTGTTACACTCAACTTGACAGGATCAATCGGTATCAAATAACTAAAATATTTTTCACTGTGAAACTAATTTGATTCGTTATTCCTATGGAATTTTGAACCATTTGATTGTTTCCGAAATAATGAGTGAAAATAATCATCAACAATCAAAAGTTTGTCCAGGATGCAATCCAACATTTTTTCCGTAATAATTTCAAATTTTCTGTTGTTTGTCTTTATTCAGTAGGTATGCGATAACTGAATTGTCTCCTTGATAGTTCAAATCGCGGTGCTCCTTTCCAGACAAACGGGCCTTGAAATGTTGAAAAATATAATTCATCTACGCTATTTTTAGCTACCAGAAACACTCAACAATCATCCTTCTTGCAACCCAGGTATCACATACACCACTTGTCACGTGTTTTAAGCCCTTTGACAAAAAAAAATGGGGAAAAATATGGATTGTTTCATGAACAATTCAAATTATTTATTTCAAACAATCATACTACTGAACGTCTTCATTAAAACCTTGGAAGTCTTCATTACAACCTTGTATATACATATTCATTACATCCTACCTAACACATTGTCATTCTCTACCGGAGTAGAAATTAGAAACTAGATAGTGAGAGAACCATCATAATCATAAGAGCTGTGATATTGTGTTACTTGAAATATTTATTACCATCACACTCTTTTCAACATAACCAACAATATTTCATTTTCCAATTCATATTGACATAAAAACACAAATCTTGTGTTGGATTGTAGAAAGAATTCGAATAAGAATAATAATTTTCGTTTCATTCAACCAATGCATAGTAACAATCTCATCACCTGTCTTACACAATGATAATCGATTGATTTACGTTCTAGTTTATTGAAATGTCCCAGGATATTTCTTCATCGACAAAAAGGAGATTTCCGAGATGTGTAATCCAGTATAGAATGATTGACAGTGATAGATCACTCTGGGCCTATTTATAACTCTCCGGAGATTCGCAGACAGACATTGTTTAATCGAATTCCCTAGATAGAATCATTGAGAAGGGATGAACGGATCTAAAAATGTGCGTATTCACTCGTTCGACTCGCCAAATGTTTGATTAATGAATTGAAGAATTATATTTTCCCAAGGGCTCATTGAAATAATGTTACTTCTTCATAACAAATTGTGAATCTCAAAAGAGCATGGTTGAAGTGGACAAGAATTTTTTTATTATTCCTTAACTCATTTGGTATCTCAGATGCAGGTGAACTTGGAAAAATTCACACCACCATCTGGGAGAAATCAGACTGAACGAAGGACTAGGCACAGATATGGAAGGGTTCCTAGGCATCGATAGAATTTGCTCAAATTTTAGTATGTTACAACTAAGGTATATTAGATGAATTCCATGGACACGATAGCAATTGCATCAGTTGATGAAGGGTGTTATCAAAACTTTCTATTTCTTGTCATGTAATATGCGATTTCAATATTATAACTTATGATGCGAGTATCAAGATCATAATGCAAAATTGACATCATGAAGAAATGCCTTCGTGTTACCAAATTGAAAATTAGAATCCACCTCCATTTGGGGGGTAGTTTGTACTTATGATATTTCTAATAACTCTGCCGACCGGGATTTCCAGCTGAGATATTCTATTGAAACGCTGGAAAGTAGATTGCACAAAAGATATTTTTTGTGTTGCCCTAAAAAAATCATAATCAGTCCCCTCATAGGGATAGTTCCTAATTACCTGCAATTTTTCGAAAAATTTGACCTGTTGACCAAGGGTTCCTGGTGAATAAATGTCTGGAAAATGAAACATATCATTTGTGCCACAATAAAAAAATCCAAACAGTTATCTCATGGGATAGTTTATACTTGATATTGATGGGAGAACTTTTCTAACCGGGGGTAACCAATGAATATATTTCATTGAAACGCTGGAATATGATGGCACGAAACATATTATTCGTGCCACTATAGGGAATATTCACATCAGCTTCCTTGTAAGGGTAGTTTACACTTATTTTTTCGACGAACTGCTTTGAAAATAAACCTTATAATAAACAATTCAGTCCCAAGTCTTATGATTAATGTACATAAAAAAAATATATATGAATTCCAATACATCCAATTAAATAATTTTGTCAGATTCTGCAGCACAGTTCTTCGAAAAATCGTTAGTATGAACTACCCTTATGAGAAGAGTGATTTGTATTTTTGCTATGATCAATCAAAAAATATGTCATGTGCAAACATTTTCTACCGTTTCAATAGAATAGCTTTACCAAAAACTCCCGGTCAGTAAATGTTTTCGAAATATCACCTAATATTATTGTTATTGAGAGAAAGCTGATTTTGACCCATGGTCAGCAGTTTTTAGAAATATCGGAACTGTAACTACCCTTACAAGGTAGCTGATGTGAATTTTTCCCATAGTGGCACAAAAAATATGTTTTGTGCCATCATATTCCACGTTTCAATAAAATATAATCTTGGCCCCCGGTCAGCAGAGTTCTTCTACAAATCTCGAGTATAAACTACCCTCATGAGGGGGTATATTGAAATTGCATATTTAATGAAAAGTAATAGTGAGCTCTGATTACAATGCAACTAATGCGATTGCTATCGTATAACGTAGAAATAATCTAAAATACGTTAGGTGAAACATACTAATATTTCAGCAAATTCTATCGATCGAAACCCCCTTATATCTCTGCCTAGTCCTTTGATTTCAGTTTAGGCGATGAAAGTTGATTATAAAAAAAAATGAAGTCTTCTCCCCTAGGTGAAGAAGACCCGAATAGTTTGTTACACGTTATAACCATCATTGAATGAAATGGAATAGAAACGTCCCCTATTCACATCTTTGGTATATCTTGGCCGCTTATGGTCCTCAGAACCCAAAAATACCATCGGTTCTAAATTATGTGCAGGAGATCCAAGGTTCTGGGTCTCCCCCACCACTATGACGTCAAATTGTGACCCTGAACGAGAACAGGTGAGAAATGTGTGTGTTTGACCTTAAGTTCTGACCTTGCGATTTGACATTGAGATTTGATATTGAGTTTCGACCTTGAGTTATGACCTTGAGTTTGACCTTGCGTTTGGACCTTGGGTTGGGAAGATTTCCAGATTATGAAAATCTTTCATTCGACAAGGAGTGTCTCTAGGTTTGACCTTGACTGAAATTGTATAGGCATACATATTATGTGAGTCATGACCTTCATGAATCCATGCCCTCGTACCAAGGAGGGCGTTCCTGTGAGAGAGCTGAGAGTGAACTCCGAGTATTGATGAGTGCGATGAAGGTTAAGAGATTCCCCCCACGATACATATAGATTGCGCATTGCATCGGACTTGTTGTAGGGTGGGGATATTCCATTAAAACATTTTACGAGAAGAGTATTCCGAATCAGTGTCTCCTCCAGTGAGCTATTGAGAACAAGTTGATGAAATGTATCCGTGTTATCGTGATAAATATTTCACTCCCAGTGATATCTACGTCGGCATCAATGGTATACTTGCCAGGAAGGTCCTTCAGTGAAACGAGTTTAATTGAACAATGGTAATGTCTCACCACCTGTGCCTCGCTAGACATATGATTGTTGTAATGTGACAATCCCATATTGTCAAGTCAACTCTCACAATAGAACACTTGCACACGGGACGAATCCATGTGTTCACTTGGGTGGTGGTGTATACCTTATTAAAAATGCATTCAAATATCGCATTTCTAGCTACAGAGTATCTAGTGAGAATATGTACATCGAGTATACACCTCCTTTCAATCATATCGAGCATAAAGTACTCGAGCTATTGGGACAAAAACATCAAACTGCATAACTCCATCGAAGTCAACATGGAAGTGTTCGGAAGTTATGTCATTCAAACCCGGGAATTGACAGACATCAAATCGTTCAATTCTCCTAATCGTGAAGCACATCGATCAACTGATTTGAATGGATTATTCGATGCGCTTCGTGAAATTATAATTGCCCAAAGGACGAAAGGTATATTGAATGTTTTTTTTTTTTCGGGATGAAGTTGTGAAAAAATTATGTTTTTCGAGGTGAACATGAACAAATACAGTCCACTTGGCAGATCATCCTACAGGAAACTCCCCTAATTCATTGAGAGAAGAGAAGGTGTTGTCAACATGAAAAATGAAGATCAATGTTGTTTTACATGGGCTGTGACATTGCATTATCTCTCACAAATAAAAGAGTGTCGAAGGTGTCATCATGTCCATATTATGAGACTGTCTTGAATGTAACAGGTATGGGTTTTCCAGAAAAATTACGCGTTATAAAAATGTTTGAGTATTTGAATGATATTCCATTCAATGTTAATGGTTTGGAATCTAAGATTGAAAATAAGAACGACAAATATGATATGATTGGGCCATTGCGATACTCTCAGAGAAAACTCAGAAGACATGTCGATTTGTTGCTTATCACAGATGAGGTGGTGTCATAACCCCATAAGTACAGAAAAAGTTTTAAACATAAGTAAAAACAAGTATTAATAAATATGAACTCCATGGCCGAAACATAATTCACTGGGAATGAAAATAGATTTCGAAATCAAATACTCGACCAAACTGATACACAAGGCCTGTTTAAAAATATGCATACACCTGGAAGACAGGGAATGCATATAAAAAATCACCCTTTTACAGAAGAATTATTAACAACTGATCACCCTCCGAAGTTACGCAAATCTAAGGAATTTCATTAATAAACAAAGAAACTATAAATTAGAGGTTTTGACAGCTCATTAAATGCAATACGACCACGAAATAGATAAATCACACATTTTTATACATTTTGTCTGCTATCGTAACGAGCCATTAATTACTAAGAAGTTGATTTATTATGACAATAAAAAGATAGCTAATGTGAGAAATGTGACACGCGAACAAACAAAGCCAATCCGTGGAGGGAGAGATTATCATAAAAGTACGAAACCGCGGCAAAGAATAATTGATTCGGTACAGAAGTCGTTCAAGCAACATGTCAACTCAGTGCATAGTACATTAGATGAAAGTCTATATAAAATGGCTATTCAGTCGGTCATGATATTTTTTGAGATCTGGAACAATACAGTAATAGGTCGACTAGAGAACAAAAACAGCAATTTCCAATAACCAAATTCACCAATGTGCTAGCCAGTTTACAGTAGTGAATTATAATCAATTTAATGCATCAAAACAAAACAACCATCCTGAGGTTTCCAAAACAATAGATAATCTAGCAAAGGGTTATAACCAGAGATGTTTTTTTTTGAATATACAGTGCAAGATAATAATATGAACGCGTACTTCCGGGCAATACCGTGATAAGCATTCCATTGAAGATTTCTCGTGTAAAATAAGAATACCGAGTACATATAGTGATGAGAGTTTGATGGTCTGGAGTAAGTTATCTAATTGACTTTTCCTGAACTTATGTTTTGGGTCAAGTGATTTAAAATCACTGTTATTTTGACATACATATATCTCCATAGTTCATGCTCATATAAGAACCCTGTAATATAAAATCTCCAGTATTCTTTTTATTCTATTCACACTTTTTTCAATATTATTTATTTTTCGATTTGTAATATGCCAAGCCTATTTAGGAGAAATAGTTATTGATTTTCTCTATAGTTTGCTAATTCTGTTTCATAACTTTGCTTCTATCAATTTAATGGCATGATTGACAGGACATGTACATATATTTCATCATTTTATATAAATATATTGCTTATTATTCCGAGTGCATTATTGATATAAACTTCTGAGATCGGTAGTACGTCTAGATAAATGCCCCACACTCCGAAGTATAGGGAGAAAGGGATATTTTCTCGAAGCCGCTCTCGATAAATAATCTTGTTTCAATGGACCTTTCCATTTAGGAAAAATAAATTCCAAAACTTATATGAGTCGATGGTATTTTATATGAAACGTCCAATGAACTTAGAATGCCATTATATATTTCTCATTTTGAAAAAATATTGCGTTTGAAACAGTACCCGTGACGTCACGTTCATCGAAAACTACCCCCTCCATAATCCACGTTCAGAAACACGCATTACTGTTCTTGTCAAAAATATAGCTCACTGCTCGATATACACCATTAATATATAATTGAACTCTGTTTATTGACAGACTCATCGACAGAAAATTCCATCTCAACAACGGTTTTCTTTATTTGAAACATTCAAAGTTTCTGAACGGGCCTTCCTGTTGATGGAGAGCGATCATTGACAACACCGCAATAATCAAAGATTTTTCCCATTTTCAGAGGATAGTATTGAGATTTGAGGTTAATGTTCATTTTTATCAACCCATTAATTTCTCAATATCATAAACGATTTGGTGTGTTTATAATGAAACAAGGCTTCGTTAAAGCAGGTTCGGAAAATTTGCCAAGGGTGGATAATGAGATGATTGAAATTTAACAAACATGAATTTTTTGAGTGCTGAAATGAAAAATGTGAAAACGAAACGGTGAGCAATTCGTGTTAGGTATAAAGCAAAAATGAATATCGCGATCATATTTCAACTGACTTATTCGCATCAAAAAAGTAAATCAACGCATGTTATCCTTTCACAGATCTACCAGTGACTCCAGTGGGGATAATGCTGTTGGCTACATACAGTTGGAACGCCAAGAAAATGTCTGCAATGTGAAAGCAAAGCTCACACCGAAACATAAAATTCACATTTTTTTTGTAATTGTTTGGTGCAGGTAGACGAAGAAGCAATGTCCTAGAATGTCGGTGTTTAGACTGTCCGGCCTCTGAAGGTATGTGTATATTGGAAAAATGTTTTGACAATTCAGATGAGATCAAATATATTTGGTATTCATATAACATCAAGAATGCCCAAGGCCAATTTGAAGAATTTGTTAGTTGGGACAAAAAAGTTTGAACAAAAAACCCTCGAAATTTTGGGAAGATGCATAAAATTTGTTTCTAAAACTGAATCGGAGAATATGTGTTTCATACTATGCATTGTGTTTTCCAGGTGGATGTGAACATGGACTGGCATTTTTGATATGACTCCGTAGAGGTGAAGAACCCTATAACTTCACAGACATGATACTGGAAACGATCAAAATTATCAACAATGGGGAAAGAGTATAAAATTATTGAATTGAAGGCTCTAATGAACAGATAAATTAATGAATTAGGAAACTGACAAGGATAATTTCTGAATAAAGTGAAGAGTTTATCAGGAACTGGGGAAATATTTTCATTTTTCGAAAATAAACCATTTGAAAATCTAGCCATATACCGATTGGACTTCAATTTTCAAAACAAAAATTCTAATGGCACTGCTGATAAATTCATTGAGTTTGTGACTGAACGAATGACTGATTTGGCATGTGAAACGGCTGAACAAATAACGAGAAACCAGTCGAAATGTTCTACTTGGTATGAGTTATAGTTTGGAAGAGTAACAGCTTCTAAGACATATGAAACCGCAAAATGTAAAACTGAGGAAGGAGTTCTGGCTGAAACAACTTCAGGAGCATCTGAACCCCTGTCGACTGACCCAGTGAAGAGAGGACTACTTTTGGAAGAAGAAGTCAGGAAAGAAGTGACTGACTACAATGACTGGTTTACCATCTTTTGAACCGAAGTCATTCTAAGATAGCTGGAAGCAGCCTAGACTGTCGCACACCAGGATTCATCGATTTCTCAACTGTATCAACAGATTTTATGATATCTACAATAAACTCTCTGATTTTTTTCATGTCAGAAGGTTGTAAGAGAGGTAATAGTCCGGCAGAGATGGGCAGTGAATGGCTTGGTAATAGTTTGTATCGGAAAGTTTAATGGAACAATGTCATCGGGGACATTTTCCTATCCCCTCAATTTTCAAGTTAATTCATCATCTAGAGACATCAGTCCACTCTCCTACTTTCTCTCATTCCTTCTTGGAAGTTTCCATGATCCGAAAAATGTCATTTGAGAAGAAATCACTTCGACAAAATCGCCAGGTAGACCTCAAGAAAAATCTGATTTTTGACAGACATGTAAACATTGTAGTAAGTTTCGAGGATTTCATCCCATTTTCGCGCCAACTGTTCTGAGCGTGATCTTGTTCGTAGCACTATAATCTGTAAACGATCAATTCACAATTTTTTGCATGAAATAATGTTGACAGAAAAAGAAAATTTCATAGGTTTGAAGTTTGACATTTTGCGTGACACAAACAACAAACATCACTTAACGGCGCATTCTACTAATGAAGTTCTAAGCAGAATTTGACGTTTTTCATTTGTTGTCCCCCAAAAATTCTAAACAGAATCGAATCAGTGAATACACCAGGGTTTTAAGGCATCTCAGGTGTGGGTAGTCATTTTCTCTTGTGCAGTGTATAGAGCAGTGCATTTGGAACTTGTATCGAGTTTGTCAACAGATAGTTTTCTACAAGGTTTTCGAAAATTTATCAGCAGAAGAGGGAGGCCGTCTGTAGTCCACAGTGACAATGGCAAGAACTTTGTGGGTGCTGAAAATGCATTCGAAAAAATCGACTGGAACAAAGTATCTCAGTACGGTGTAGTGGAAAGAATTTCGTGGAAATCCAACCCCCCGACTGCTGCTCGGTGGGAGCGGCTGATTCGATTACTCAAACAACTCCTACGAAAGACACTGGGAAGAGTATCTTTGACCTTCGAGGAGTTATCAACGGTTTTATGTGAATGCAAAGCCGTTATGAATTCACGACCGCTCACCTATGTGTCAGAAGACAGTCAAGATTTGATTCCTTCGACACCTTCGATGTTTCTTCAGGAAACAAAACAAATTGGTGTTCCCGATATCAACAGAATTAATGCTGAATGTTTGAACAGACATTCACGATATAGATACAAATTGAAATGAGAAAAAGCGATTTCGAAACGAATATCTGAGTCAGTTGATAATACGCCCGAAGAAATGTCAATCGGCTGACGTGAATGTTGGAGATGTCGTTTCGATTGAAAATGATACATCAAAACGTTCCGATTGGCCTCTAGCGATAGTTGAAGAAGTGTTTACTGGTAAAGATGGTAAAATTCGAGTAGTTCGTTCGAAAACTAGTTCTGGGCACCTGATCAGACCTGTTCAGAGATTATTTCCGATGGAAGTTCATTCAAGTCAAGAAGTACGACAGTTGAAAAATGATGTGAGGAGAAAACAAGCGAAGGATGTTTCTACTAAAGATAAAATGCATGGAGATGTTTTGGAATTGAATGATGGCGAGAAAAATGTTACCACTCGTTCTGGAAGAAGAGTCAAACCCCCGGCAAGGCTGATTTTATGAGTATGTGTCAAAATTTCATGAAAATGACACATACGGTGGGAGGATGTTGCAGTTGCAGCTCATAATATTGTTTTTGGTTTTTGTATTTTTCATAGTCTAGTTGTTTCTGATAATGGGAAGAAAGAAGATTGTATGTTGTAGTAACGTCATAATATAGTTGATTTTGACACGTTTTCATCTCTGAGTTTATTTTATATCTCCAAATTGTCCTTGATTGATATCGAATAGTTACCGGGTAGGTGTTGTCCGTACAACAGAAGAACAACATGCACAGAACATTGCAGAAGAGGAAGCAAATCAAAACCGAACCGGAGGAAAGCAAATAATATTCTGTGCAACGAGCTCAATTGTCACCTATCCATATTTGTAAAAAATTATATAATTATTACAAGAGTGAACATGTGTATATTGAATTGAAGAACAATGAGTTTATGACAGACTAATTATTCCAACGAACGCATGAAGTGCGACCTCTATAGAGAAAAGGAATACCCTAACACAGAGACAATGACACAAAACAAACGGTTTATCGGAGATCAAGGCAAGAAATAAATCTGATGAAACCTAATTGAAAAACTTTTGGCAATTAAATTGTATTTGTTCGTTTAGAGAAAAAACATTCGGATTGTTTATAGCATAATTGATCTAAAAAATTTCAAGAAAATTGAGTGATGAATCTTTCTGGCAAATGTGCAAAATATCTGTCAGTATCCATATCAAAGCTGTGATGGTAATTAAGAATATGGTTAGCAAATGAACTTTTTGTATTATAATTATCTATGTGTGGGATTCTAGAACTATCAATTAGTTCAACATGTTCCAAGACTCTTGTTTTAATTTTTCTACCACTCTGTCCGACATATTGGGCAACGCAATCAGGTTGTGAACAAGGAATTCTGTAGACGCCTGATTTGTGGGCGAGAGGTACTTCATCTTTTGTATCAACTATCGTTTTGGAACTCGGATCCATAGTGTGAATGGAAAAATTGATATCATTTCCGGAAACACAACCTCCTCAATGAAGATTCAATTGAAAGTGATATTTCTAGATCTCCCAACAACAACTTCTCATTACTCAATTTTAGCTCTGATTTTAATTCCGACATACAAGTTGGCAAAAATATTTCCAAAAATCTGAGAATCAACTAGTGGTCACTTAGGCTGATAAAGGCAATTGTATTATTATTTTTGATAGAAATGATAACAATAACAAAGTCACACTATTTTTAAGTACGGATAAATTCTCCAAATTAACCTCAGACCACACCAATGGATTTTTCAATAGCATGAAGGTTACTTCGAATGTCTGTATTGATACGATCAAATTTTATAATTCTCCCAAGTTTAAACTTACTCCAATGAATTCTGCCACCCCATTGCTTCACGGTTTACTCAAAATACATAAGGATATGCCTATCAGACCTGTCGTTTCTTATTGCAACTCTTCGGTTTCTACGTTAGCCTCTTGGTTTAATTCCCTCATCAAAGATATCACCCATTTCAATATCCCTCTTGAATTATTAATTTCATTTGATCTCACTCAAAAAATCAAAGATGTGGTGGTGCCACCAAATTTCCATTTTGTTGTCCTCGGATGTGGTTAATTTGTTCCTTAGTGTTCCTCCAGAAGATTGTATCAGATTAGTAAGAGAGCTATTATTTGAGGCAGATGTTCTTTCTTTTCATGTCCTCAATTTATACTGTTCTACAAAAAAAAACTTTCAGTTTGATAATGAATACTTAATAAAGAATTCTGGCCTAGCTATGGGTAGTAATTTGTCTCCCCTTCTAGCAGAGATTTTCATGTCTGATTTAGAACCTATCCTCAAATTCTTTCCTTTATTCAATCAAATATATTTTTAGTACAGATAGTGGATGATTGCATCGTTCTTTCCAATTGCAATCTTCATGGAGTAAACCTTTTATTAGAATTTTTAAATTCCTTCCACCCTTCTATATAATTGACAATGGAAATAGCAAAAAACAATTATCTTCCTTTCTTAGATTCATTGACATAAATTATTTGATTTTTCGATTTACAGGAAACCTACTCATACAGATACAGTGATTTCTCTTTCTTCATGCCACCCTAATTCCCATACATTTGCAGCTTTCAATTCCCTCTGCCATAGACTATTTAACATTCCGTTGTCTCCTGAAATGTACGACAACGAGTGGAACATCATCAGACAAATAGGCCACAACAATGGTTTTCCCTACTATTTAATCAACAAAATTCTTACTGAACATTTAACCAAATCCCTCAATACTAGTTTGAGTCCAATCAATAATACCAAGAAATAATGTTCTATTCCTCATGTAGGCAAAGTTTCTTTGGATATCTTGAATATTTTTAGACGTTTCGGGAATGATATAAATTTATCTTTTCACACTATGGATCCGATTTCCAAAACGATAGTTGAAACTAAAGATAGAGTACCTTTCGCCCACAAATCAGGCGTCTACAGAATTTATTGTTCACAACCTGATTGCGTTGCCCAATGTGTCGGACAGGGTGGTAGAATAATTGAAACAAGAGTCTTGGAACATGTTAAACTAATTGAGAGTTCCAGAAACCCACACATAGATGATTATAACACAAAAAAAATCGTTTGCTAAGCATATTCCTAATAACCATCACAGCTTTGATATGGATACTGATTTGGATATTTTGCACATTTGCCAATTTTCTTGAAATTTTTTAGATCAATTCTGCTATAAACAATCCGATTATTGTTCCTCTAAACGAACAAGTACAATTTGATTGCCAAAAGTTTTTAATTCCCTTAGGTTCCATAAGATTTATTTCTTGCCTCGATCTCCGATAAACCGATTGTTCTATGTCATTGTTCAGACAAGTGTTATTCTGGATGTCTCTGTGTTAGAGTATTCTTTTTCTCTATAGAGGTTGCACTCCATGCGTTCGTTGGAATAATAAGTCTGTCATGAACGCATTGTTCTTTCATTCAATATACACATGTTCACTCTTAGTTATAATTATATAATTTGTAACAAATATGGATAGGTGACAATTGAGCTCGTTGCACAGAATATTATTGACTTCGTTCCGGTTCGATTTCGATTTGCTTCCTTTTCTCCAATCAATGTTCTGTGCATGTGGTTCTTCTGTCATCGCTCCATGGTGGTGTATTGACAATTCATGTTGCTTGATGGATGGCCCTTGTGTGCTGTCATTCATCACTCATTGCGATCATTTTTCCACATGTCGTTTGTTCCTTTCATATTGGTTATTGGCTTTAGCTTCCCTAGAGTTAAAAAAAAGGAAACAATAATTGTTGATTGGAAAACTTCCGTTATCGTTCGTTTTGAAAATTGTTTTCGTGATATTTAATTATTGTTGTTACCCATCTTTTTTCTTTTTCATGTAAGTAAGTAAGTAAGTGGTTTTTTCACCGATGCACCATCATATAACCAATCGATTGCGATATTAAATTGTGGAGATGACTCTGAGTTTTTCTACTTCGCAAAATGAGAGGAATTGCCAAACAACTAATAGACGCAGACAATCAGTTAAGAACAACTGGGGTATGGAACGAATCGAAAAGAGGATTGCAGGAACAGTTTGGCATAGCTAAGATACCAGTGCAGGACAAAAGGGAGCTATAAGAGTGTCGCCAGCGTAGATACGAAACTTGCCGCCAGCATTTGGCACGTCTGAAGGTTCGTGCTGCAAAAATGTTGGTATTGACCGGAACTACTGATGTAGACAGAATATTATTGCAACGACACGAACAAGATATAATCACGCAGTTTGCTATGGGATTGCTTGACACCATCCGGGAACGTATATACTCCGCTAGTCCAGGTACGTTGACAGAGGCTATAGAACAAGCAGATGAAGAAGAGCTCATCGAAAATCTAACTGAACCAGGAAAAAGAAGTTTTTGAAATATCACGGCAAATGGACAACACCCAAATGTACAAACATGCCAGTATTGTTGTCGTAGAGGTCACGACGTTTGGGATTGTAGATTTAAAAACAGGACATGCTTCAACTCTAATGAACCAGGTCATATATCCTACAACTATCCGAATAGAAATGGAACAAGAAATGTTGACAGAAGACATTCAAATGGCAACCCGGTTCGCAATCCACCTCCGTTGGGAACCGCAGACAACCGCCATTGAATCAAAATACATTATATAGGAGTCCAACGCAAAAGATACAGACCTATACTACAGGTGAGGCCCAGAGAAATGTTATAGTTCTAGGAATTAATGGAATCTTCTGCACAACCCTGGTAGACACTGGTGCCGAAGTATCGTTGGCCCACATAAGTATTACGCACGGTATGACAGTTAATTACGAAGAAAAATATACGCTCAAGGACGTCCAAGGGAATCGTATCCCATATATAGACACAGTTATTTTACCAATAAAATTGAATGAGAAGAAGCAAATTGAACACGAATTCATACTAATTGAAACAGACCAGAAGTTATCGAAAATCAGTTGCGGGAAATTACTTCTACGATGCATACATGGATGAAAACGATGTCTGAAGAAAAACTAAGTCCGATAAGGGAGGCACCGCCCAAATCAGACTGCGAAATATTTGGACCTAGATTTCCACGCCAAGAAATGAGGTCGGCCGACTCAAACAGCAATCGAGTAGGAATTTCAGAGAAGTCAGAAATTAGTGATTTGATGGGGACACTATATTCAGAAAAAGCCACTCCAACTGAAAAACATGAGAGGTCGCATAGAAAAAAAAAAAAAAAAAAAGTTTAAAAAAAAAAATAATTTAGAAGGAATTTTTCCGGAAAAGATAAATATGGAGTTGAGAAAATCTCACACGAAGGAAATGGGAAAACCATGGAATCCATAGAGGGTATTGGAAAAACCGAAACACCTGGTACACTAGGAAAGATAGTTACGCGAGACATTACGGAAAGTTTGAACGACAGTCGTAGTGAAAGATCCAGTTCGTCCAAGGATGACATTCTTTCTGCCAGAACGATGGAGAACACCAATGATCTGAGAACGATAATCGTGAACGGCAGTACGCAGCTCTGGAATGACAGTCAACAAGTAGAAATATATTCGTCTAGGGGCGAAAATTCCTCTCCTCAGGAAACAGTGAGGTGGAAAGGAAAATTTTAGTTAACCCGAAAAACCAACAGTGAGCATGAAGAAAATTCTATTCCTGGAAATAAACGCACTATACAGGGAGAGAGCCTGTACGAGGAGGAAAATGCGAGCAGAGTGAAAGTTATAACGAATGATAGGAACGTTTAAGTCAAAGAGATAGTGAACAGCGTATCGGGAGAATGGGAAATAGGGACCGAAGCTTCCGGAGATGAACAAAAAATATGTATACAGGAAAGTGAAAATTCGACGGAAAGAAATTCTGGGACAGGACTGTATGTACCCGAGAACCTGATTTTGCCCCCTAGATCCATGACAGTATGTATGGTTAGAGCAAAAAGAAAATAACTTTCGGAAAATATAATATTAGAAGATAATACCGCCATAAGAGGGCTTATGATCGCTAGATCGATGGACAAAAATGATGGAAAAATACCCATTAAAATGATAATCATTTTGGAACAAGACTTACTTATACCACGAAAGCATATCATCGCACAAGGTTTCGAAGCTGATACGTAAACTGAGGAGGAAAACCGCGGAAAATGGAAAAATAATCAGAAAAATAGACATACAAGATGAACGAAAAATTTTGCAACAATTATACCTGGAGAGTCCCATAGACGATGCTCTAATCAAATTGGCAAAACTCATGAAGGAATACATTGAGGTATTCAAAGCTCCAATCCAAAAATTGACTTGCACCCACTTAGTAAAGCATAGGATACCCACAGAAGATGTCCGCCAATTTCAAAATGACCTTATCGAATTCCTTACCAGAGACAAAAAATTATGAACCAATGAATTGGTGGCTTTGGCTTTGCATTGACTACAGAGAATTGAATGCAATTACGGAGACAGATTTTTTTTCCTTTAGCGCATATACAGGATACGATAGAGAAGCCAGTTTATACAGTGTAATGGATTTCGCAAGTGGATATTTTCAAATCAAGTTGGATGAGAGAGACAGAGAGAAAAGTGCATTCTCCACACCAAACCGGCACTATGAATTTCTCCGTATGAAAAACTCTCCAAGCACTTGGTGTCGGCAAATGAAGACTATTTCTGCCGAATACACCGGTAAGGAGTGCCTATACTGGAACGTGGTGAATACTGAGAAATGCAACAGGTAGGAAAGACTAAATGCCGAATAATTCACGCGAATCACCTAATAATTCACGCGAATCGCCTAAAAGCCTATAAGAATAGGGAAATGAATGAAGCCAGTCGAAAATCCTCTCGAGGAGATACACAAAAAGGAAGCGAGACAAAACTCAATGAAGAATGCGGAGCAAAACCATTAACCTTGGACATGACATATTGTATCGCCCCCGAAGAGTTGGAAAAATATCAACAATTGAATGAAACTCCAGATCGGTACTTAGGAGACGAACATGTGGTGGAAACTGAACAAATTCCAGAACTCACTCCAGAATATATTTTAGACGAAGTTCCCATAGAAAATACCAAAAATTCCGATGATAGTGATCACAGTGAAACATCTGACGACGATCAGGATAGCGTTCCCGAAATAACTCACGGTTACCGAACGTGGTCGCGAGGAAATGTCCTCTAGGAACCATGGATCCTTTCAAAGACCGGTGAGCATCAATAAAACCATAGTTGAGTAATGAAATAATGGACTCGGAATGTGCGGAATGTACGAAATGTACGGAAGGTATATATTATGTAATAACTGAGAATTTCTAGGAGATGTATATATGTATAAGAAACACTCCAACAAGGAAATTAACCAAACAAAAAATTTTCTTGCCAAAACATAATTCCTAACTGCTCCAGTACTTTGGAAAGTGAAGGAAATTACAATTCCCGTTACATTAGTGCGAATAAAAATATTTGATTATACCTCGGAAATTAAAAAGAATCAACCGAGCAATTAGTGGATGCTGAAATAAATCCAGAGACCCCAGTGCGGAAGTTATCGTTGAAAAAGGAATTAACCGTGACAACCCAAAGGATAATATAATGTATTGCCTCCAAGATTAACAACCGTGAATATATATTGAAATATTATAACTGCACCTCGGTCACAACCCAGGTCGGTTCAAGCAGTGCATAACACCCTTAGTTGTCTTGAGATAAAATTAAAATCTCTCAGACGACGAATTCTCGCAGGTCAAAGACAAAAATTAAAAAATAAAATAAATAAACAACACCCCAGACGATTAAGGAACAAGTGAGTGGATGAGCCGACGATGTACATTTGCCAGATGTGTGCACCCCAGCACACAGTGGAAAGGAGAAGCACCGGCTCGTCCATGACGAACAAGAATTCAAATATAGTTTTGAAAATGAGGACTATTTTTTCAAATTATGCTATAACAGGCACAAAAGGATTGATAGCTTATGACTGTAGGAATCCAACCACGAACATTACGGCCATTTGATAACGAGACGTGCAACAATGTCCTGGATTATTAATAATTATAATAATAATAATGTTTATTGACATAAATAAAAAATGTTTACACTCAGGTGAAATGCAATAAACATGGTTGAGTCACAGAAGTGTATAACAACTATGAGTTGTTATACTAGTTGTGCGTGACTATATATGCTACTACACATTGAAATATTATTACAGAATTTTTTTTATGAAGGTTATTGTTAGTTGAGGAATAACATAATATATGAATTAACAAAATAAATATGTAATTGAACGAACAATATGGATTACAGTTAAAAATAGGAATGACACTATCAATGATTATTGAATTAAAAAATATCTAAAAGTATATATAATAAATGTAATAAAATCTCAAAAACGAAGGTAAAATTATATAAAATAATCCAACAATAAATGTGGAATTTCAGTTGAAAACGAAGCTAAAATCATATAAACTAATCCAACAATAAATGTCAGTTACAAATGGATATATTTATTAAAATACATTCACCATGTTAAAATTGTGTTAATGTACCAACATTCACTAAGTTTTGTGGAAACAAATAATAAAAACCAAACTAGCACAATTGATGAGTAATGCATCATGACGAGACAAATATATATATATAATATATATATATATATATATATATTGTTATCAATGGTATAAATGATGTTTCAATCATGAATACATTTTTTGATTAACAAGTTCATGAAAAAGTGATGACTCATTTTCCACAATCCACATTTTTGCCTTTTTTTTGAATTTGGACTTGTTATAGTTATTCTTCAGGTAATCCGGTACCATATTATATAACCTAGGTCCTAGGTATGTTGCATTCCGCTAACCTATGGTTTTGTTACAGCACGGCACCACGCTTTTATTTTTATTTCTTGTGTTGTGACTGTAGTTTGAATGTTCTAAGACGATATTTCCTTTTTTGACATTTTTCAAAATATTCAAACAGAAGAGTTGTCTGATATCGAGAAAACTGGATTCTTTGGACAAGTTATCACTTGGGTAAGTGTGAACCTTATGATAAATAATTTTTATTATATATTTTTGTAAGACATTCAATTTTTCCAAATAATTATCACTTACTCCACCCCATCCCACTATACCGTATTGTAATTGCGATTCAACTAATGCAAAATATAATATTCTCAAATTCGAGGTATCCAGAAAATCTCTCATATATTTGAATTTGTTTAGCATACAGGGTACAAGACCTACTAGTTTACGGTTTGGAAAAACAGAAATTTGGGACAGTTGGCACCACCGTAACAATTTTCAAGTGACACCCGTCAGGTGTCGTTGGCTTGAATATAATTGCGGGATTTATTCCCAACCTGTCAGTTTCACTTGTCACACCACATAGAGTACACATTTATATTTATATAATTTTAAACAATGTTAATGTGGTTGTATTAACTTTGAACTTCGTTTTATTCCTTAAACTACGTTTTTTTCTTCTGTATCACTATGTTAAATGAATATGTTTCATATCATTGAAACCAAGCTCAACGAAGTTGTAAGTAGCCTAATGTTTCGCATTTAAATATGTATTACATTAATTTTTCCATCTATTGTAGTCTCCCTGATGATGGAGATAAACATATCTGAAAGCTTGGATGAACCTTGAATAGTTTACTTTTTCATTGCTGCTCACCCCAATATCCCCCAACCAGTCGGCAAATACTATATATATATATATATATATATATATATATAAATATATATGTATATATAAACAAAGATTTCAACCAGATGAATATTCACGCAGTTATCTCGTATACGATAATTAGATGGTACATTCTGTGACATGCATACCAGAAGGATTTTTCAATCTATAATATAATATGCATTTCATCTTACTTGCTGATTATCTTTATTTTGTGCCTTGTATGAGTTTATGCACTTCCTCAACTGAATGCGCTCTGTATGGTTATGGTATGGTAAATTTCTGGGAACTCAATGCTTTCAGTGATACCTGCCTGTTTATCAGACTATGAACCTGATTCTCTTTATTAGCTCTTCTTTGCTTTGCTCGCTCATTGGAGTATCGCGAAGAACTCTGCCTGGAACACAGAGGTACGGTCACCCAGTGAGTAGTTGAAACCAGTCCTTGAGTTTTTAGAAAACATCCCAAATCAATCTTATCACCATTTGTACAGCAAATGCATGTGTGATCTCAGTACACATTTTGATAATGGAGCGTCTGACCATATTTAGCAAGGTCCCAGCATTTCTGATCTGTTCGTCAATTATTGGTTCCAGGCCAGTTTCGAGTATACCCCGAAATATTCGACCTTCTCCTCAGCCTTCAGTGTTTGTCCTCAAAGTTCAATGGACTTCAAGACCTCTCATCTTTGCCTATGAGTGAATGTAACTATCGTGGATTTTTTAGGATCTCTCCAAAATCATTCATCTTAGCACCAAGTTCAGAGCCTCCTGCATCGTGATCGTGATAATAATAATAATAATAATAATAATAATAATAATAATAATAATAATAATAATAATAATAATAATAATAATAATAATAATAATAATAATAATAATAATAATAATAATAATAATAATAATAAATAAGCAGGGTAGGTCAAACAACACCAGCAATGACCTTGGTGAGTGGCACCACCACTAACCAGCCTAGGATGCAAAATCGGACCGGCAGCAAGCGCATCCGGAGGAAAAAAGCAAACACTTCCTCTGGTGTCGGCCGTGTTCCTGCTAGGCTAACCCCTCGCAGGATCATACTCTGGTTCCCAGAAGGAGGAGACAGGGCCCCCACAACCGACCTCATCCGGATGGAGGTCAGCGGCAAGGTGGTGGGGCCCAAATCGATGGACAACCT